>JANHFJ010007326.1:138665-152625 GCA_032468195.1 Cerberus rynchops | reverse complement strand
ATGCGGGCGGCGCAGCCTGAAACTTCCCGTTTCTGAATGGGAGAGGTTTGCAAACCCCCGCCCCCTCCCAGCCCGGTCCAGCTGGCGGTTGGGCAGCGGGATGATGTGGGCGGCGCAGCCGGGAACCGGGGGGAAAGAAGAGGAGAAGGAAGGGGACAACGGCGGCGGCGGCAGGCGGCATGCAAGGTGGAGTGGGGGGGGAAAGAAGAGGAGAAGGAAGGGGACAACGGCGGCGGTGGCTGCAAGGTGGAGTGGGGGGGAGGTACCGTATCCCTCTCGAATGGGGTGGGTATTTTCAAACTTCACCCGGCTTCTACAGAAGCCGGCGGAGATATCCCCATCGCATTTCCAAGCTCCCGCGCCCGGCCGCACGGAGCCAGCCATGGGAAAACTCTGATGGGGGGGTTTCTTACCGAGGCGAGTCAAACTCCGTTTCATTCAACTGTCCGACGTGCTTTCTCTTTAAATGTTCGTGCATCACCGAGGTGCTGCCGTGATACGCAAGGACTGCTTTGCAAACCATGCAGGTAATCTTTTTATTCGCCGTATCTAGGCTAAAATGCTCCCAAACTTTAGACGTTTTGGTACGCGCAGCTGCTGCGGTGGACGCCGCCATTTCTGTATGTTATCGCTCAGCAGAGAAGCTAATGCGCATGTGCGACTCTCGGCAGAGATTGTAATGAAGAGAGATGCCTCACTCAAAAACAAAAACATATCTGGCGACAACGTCGACAATGAAATTCATTGTCGACTATTTGTATTATCGATTTTTGTCGACAACGTCGATGAATCGTTGCAGCCCTACTGCCCAGTTCCAATTCAGCAACATTTACTTTTCTTTTTTTAGCCTAATTTGACACACTTATACAAACCAAGTGACACCTCTTAAGATACAATAATCGTAAGCAAAAAGGTCCTCCAAGGAAAACAGTGTAGCACCATAAGGATAAAAATTCACTAAGTCACAGAGATTCCTGGATTGACATTTCCTTCCACTGATCCAGAGACCGCTGATCAAAAGGACATGAAACGACGCTTTAATCGCTCGCAGCTCAAAGGTACAGACAGTAAGCTGAGTGTATCTTGTATATCCTTAAGCTTTATCCAGAAATGTCAGTCTATACAGCATTCACATTTTATGGCCTTTCAATATCATTTCAGCCCTGTCACTCTCCCTGAATCAGAGCTTTGACCTTTTGGGCATTGATGAAACCTTATGGCACAACCGGCTGACATTCACATCAGTGGGAATAATTATGCACATGTGTGGCACATTTCCTGTTTGAACACACCGTTGCTGCAAAAGGCTCGTCTTTCTAGGCGGTTTTTCATTTGGCAAGGAAATTCCTAAATTATTATTTATTTATTTTTTAAGAAATATATCTTGATTCTTGGTTGCCTGTCCTTCTATGCCCTTGCTACCCACTGTTCCTAATTAGTGGCAGATTGTTGAGGCACAACCTCTCCCTCCATCTCTCTTGGGAATGGAGACATATGGAATAAAGCTCATTTTGGAGGGAAGCTGCAGCCAAGCTATGGGCAAGATAAATGTCATAAAGGAAAAACTGGAGGATGTACACGGAAGAAACACGCTGCTTTTCATGAAAAGCTTTCTATTAAAAGACAAATGATCCAACTGGTTTAACTCCCCATTTGTTAACTACAGTTCCAGTTTCCTGGGATTTTGCCCTTGGAAAGCTCTGTGATGTACAGCCTTTCGTATCCAACTTTTGTAGGACTAGGGTGTGGCCCCAGACCTGTCCGGCCCTATTCCCAGCCTCAACCGAATGAATGAAATTTTACTAGCTCTGTGCCTGTTTAAGTGAAACCAGAGCAAAGCTGATTTTAAAATAATAACAATTACTGTGTGTTTGCTCAAATAGTCACAGCCAGATATTTATTCTGGAGTTGACATTTTAATCAACCTATCGAGTCTCTCCCAAGGGCCTGGGATAAGCAGATGTTCTTTGATGATATTAAATATATTGTCACAAATTGTTCCAAATAAAAGCTGCCTTTTGCAGTTGATTGATGGTGATTTTGTCCATGCCCATTGCTATTATTATTTTGCAATACTGAGCCTTATGGCTGGTTGTCTTTGCCTTTGAGATATCTCATCTTCCAGTTTCAATGTGCAAGCGAACTCTTGCTCAATTTCTTTTGCAACCTAATTATGCTAAGGAAACAATACAGGCACTTGAATCCAGTCTCAATATTTCTAGACAAGTTCTGGTCAATTTCATAATCTCTGTCAAAAACTGGCCAGCTAGATTTATTCCCTTCCTCTCTATTCTCTACATTACTCAGAAACACATACATCTCATGTTTTAGACTTCAAATAACAACCGTAATCAAGCTTGAGAAGCATCATGATGCATAGGCGTGTATGCTATTTTTTCTCGCATCCCAGCCAGAAGAATCTTTTTTAAGAAATAAAAACAAAGGCAGACTGGATCCTTCCTTCCTTCCTTCCTTCCTTCCTTCCTTCCTTCCTTCCTTCCTTCCTTCCTTCCTTCCTTCCTTCCCTTCCCTTCCCTTCCCTTCCCTTCCCTTCCCTTCCCTTCCCTTCCCTTCCTTCCTTCCGCTAATAACCAAAAAACTACTGTACATACAATCTGAATTAAAATGTGGATTGATACAGTGCTGGCAATTTGTTTTCCTTTGTGTGGAGGAATGCAGGGGAGCATTGTTAGTCCAAGAGCTTTGGCAGCTCAGGGATGAGATACTAAGTTCCCTTTTTTATAACTGACCAAAAGGACAAAAAAACAAAAACAAATAATAGGATGATGATACTGAAACCCTTCAGAGTCATCTCAATTCTGCCACATTATAGAGGTCATGCTGGCTAAGACTTCTGTGTGTTGCTGTCTGAACAATCTAGACATTCAAATTAAGCCTATTAGACATTGAGTTGCATTTTGCATTCCATTAGCTGTTATTCTTCCAAGGTTACCAGGATAAAGGAACAAATAAAAGCCTGAGCTCTTCTAGAAATCCCTCTCCCTCAGACAAATGATTTTGGATCCCTTTATACATAGTAAAATCAATTAAAGAGAAACTGCAGTCTTCATGTTGAGAACTCCACTGATAATTTTGCAAGAAAAATCATAAGTTCATTGTAATGTACTAACAGAGGCCATGAATGAAACCAGAGATTCTTTCCACAATGCTCATCTTTTCTTCACCTTCCTATGTCTGATGTTAACAAATGCTGAACACTTCTCATCTGTTCTAGGCAAGTTAGACATTTTGACAGCTAAGTGGCTCTTGTTTTTCTTCCGGCGAAAGCTGTACATCACTGGTATCGATCCAAATAGGAGTTCTGACATTGAAGGAGTATTGAAGGAGTAGCAGAACGATTTGGAACTCTGAGGTTTGTCTCTCTGAAACACAACAAGAAATGCTGGCTGTTAAATAAACAAGCCAGAGAAAGACAGATTCTTGGGGCAAATCCAAGCCATAAAAGCATCTGAAGCTGCTGTTGTGTCTCTGAGTGAGAAGAAAAAAAGTTGAAGGTCTAAAAGTTTGATTTAGATGTTTGGTTTTAAACAGCGTTCAAAATTCTGTCTAGGCAGTTTTACAACCTTCCTCGCTAGAATGTCTGGTTGTGGTATATATCATTGCAAAGCAAAAGTTCACAATAGTCAAACACAGGAGGAACTAAAATGTTGGAATAAAGTACTATAAATATTTATGATACACTATCCCAAAACTAAGGCAACTTGAGAGAAGCAGCCAGAAAATAAAGAGTAGCATTCTATAATACATGGCAATATTACATACCAATATACAAAACACACATACTGTATTCACATATTTAAGATAATGGCAGCAGTTGGCTTCGCTCTTAATTTTTTTTACCTTTACCACGGAGCTTATAATCAGGTATGGAGAATGAGTGAAATCAGTAAGGAAAGAAGGATGAACTCTCTCTTAACTGAAGGGGGCAGGATGAGGACAAAGCCATAAGCAATATTTCTGTTGATGGCTATCAACTTAACTTGCCCTAACCTTTTTTCACACCTTGCAACTTTTCACAGAAGGAACCCAGCTGGGGGAAAAGTAACAATGAAAAAGAAGATATTCAGTCTTAATCAGACAATGGTTCTAATATCACAATCATTTGCTTACTTCTAAAAATGATTAACCTGCCACCAATGTTATCTACTTTGTATATCAGAAGTGGGAAAGCACCAGTCTGAAAGCACCAAAATCACATTTAGGGCACGTCTTCTTAAGTCATCTAGGTAAAATAATATTGCAACCCCTCTTTTTTCCCATTCAGTTGATGAGAATGAAGGAGAATCAGTGCCTTAAATATAATGCCATTGATATATAGCAGGAGTGTCAAACTCGATATCATTGGGTGCTACATCAGGATTGTGTTTCACCTTGGGGGGCCAAGGTGGGCATGGCCAGGGTGAGCATGGCCAGCTCGATGTCACTTGTGTCAGGGGTGCCTGTGGCGGCATGAGTGCTCTGCCAGAGAAAATGGGCTCCCTATATTTTTGGCTGCGATGGCCTCCTGCAACCCTCTGCCAGCAAAAACGGAGCTCAGGAGGGCTCCATTTTCTCTGGCAGAGACACTGAAGGCTGGTCCTTCACTGTTTCCAGGGCAACCCCATGAGCCAGATCTAAGCACCCTGCGGGCCAGATCCAGCCCCGGGCTTTGAGTTTGACACCTCTGATCTATAGTTCCTGAAGGCTCCAATCATTTACCACTAGGAGTATACATAAAACAGAAGAAATACTTTGGTCTTTGCTTAACACAACCCAGTCCCGTTGAGTGACATCAGAACATTCTAAGTGTCATGCATTATGAAAGAGCATAACTCAGATTGTCTCAATTTTCATGTACCATTTTGAATATTCCATCATAGCAGACAATGAGGATTCAAAATAAGCCTCTGTTCCTTTGCTTGTTGGGCATTAAAGATACTGAGTGCAGCTTACCAATATATTTTTAAAAAGATTCTTCAGTGTTATTATGACTTTTGTGCATATTATGAAAATTTTAATAATTTGAACAGAAAGCAATATATATGAATTTAAAGATTTGGGGGTTTGTGGCAAAAAAACCACAGTGCATCTATAAAGAGATAGCCAACAGCAATTGGATTCACTTCAAAGCTGCCTAAAAACAGCAACAGCACAAAATACACTGAGTATAGATTTGCAAAAGATTCTTTTTAATGTATATAAGTACATGACACTTATGTACTTGGCCTGAATCCAGCAAGAACAGCAATGATAAATCGAAATCACTTCAGTGTAGTATAATGAAGTGATGTATGTGTGTGTGTGTTTAGATGCACACACAATCACACAAGAGAGATACACATTTTTCTGGCTAGAGATACTTCTTCCTAATGCATATATCCAACACTTTCTGCATTAGGAACCTGGCCTGACTGCAACAGCACTCAGCAAACAATGAAACCCCAGTCTGGCAATGTACCACTTCTGTCCAAAGGAAAAATGAATAGCAGGAACAACACATTTTTGCATTACAAAATGTCAATTTGCCAAGACCCAACACAGAAAAGCAAGTACAGAAATTACCAATCAAAACTCTGAACTAGCACCATTAACAACATGTGTAGTGCACACATTGTACACATGTGTGTTTCTCTACCTGCAGGACCTACTGTAGCACAACACATATACGGAATAAGACAGGAACATTACATTTTCATTGCAATCTGAATATGTGAGGGGTTTTTTTTAATTCTCTCCTTTATCTCTTTGCCTTATGGTTTCTGACTCACCCCATCTATCCCAACCAACACAGATGGAAATAAGGCTTGTTGTTTTATTAGTTAATATATCAAGCTATGGAGGAATTTCAGAACAGCAATACAATCTAGAAAACAACAAACCAGTTACAATAATTGAAACCTTTGGAACAATGCAATCTATGTTGTGTCCCAATCTCAATAAGAAGGCTATCTAACTAGTCAAAATTCAGAACATGAACATTTGGTTTCACAATCAGAATGTTTTGGCTATCTACTCAATGAACAACCTTGAAGGAGCAGCTACTAACAATTCCTGAAGGAGATAAAGGCCTTGCTCACATTGGCTTCTATTGCCAGCATTCAAACTCCATTTCTGAGGTGCTTTTAAATATAAATATTAATTTGCACTCAAATTCTGCAACAAACTATTTTGTATATGAATTTTGGTAAATTTACATTTAACACAAAATGGCTGATGTTTCAAAGTAATAGACAGTTTTATCTTTGGCTATCTTTATCTTTACTGCTGAAGCATGATGCAGAACATTGTTTCTGAAATGACTTATATGTCATTTGGATGGAAACCTCTGATTTTTGTTTAATAAAGGATTTAAGGGGTTGCTCACCTTTGAACTGAACTCTTCATTTTTATTTAGTTTCACAGCAGAGGGGAGAAAACACCAGGTGCAAATCTTTGACAGTCGGCCTCTGGGGCTGAGGAGACTTAAACATTTTGATTATGATAAATAAAGTATTTCAGGCCAGTGTCTCTTCAAAATTTCTCTACTAGTTCAATAACCCTATCTAATGAAGCCGGCTGGTGTTTAAAACTGATACTAACAGCAGCTGCTGGCAATTTTTTTATGATGTCTACAAGAGCAAGATAAAAAGGAGTGGATTCTGTGCTCAGTCCATTTTTCCCTTTGCATTTAAGAGCCTTGTTAAACACCAAATTATTAGGCTTTGTGCCAAATGCATGGCAAAGTTCTTTTTAATAAGAAAATTCTCAGGCCCCTCAGATTTGTTTTTCCTGGAATTATTTATACACTGACAAAAATACATCCGCATCCCTAAACATTGCAAGTGCTTCCCAGACCTGGGTAAATTACCCCAAATTGGGTAAATGTGTTTTTTCTTTGAGTAACAACACACAAACTCATTATGCCATCACAACAGAGACCTTTAAATTGACTGAAAGTGTTTTGTTTACTTTGGGTAAAAGAGATTTTGTGTTAAGTGGTTTGGGATAATGAAGGAAAAGTTTTGGCTTTAGACGTAAAATTCAGCAAGGATTTATAAGCTATAAATCTCATAAGGAGTATTTATTTCATAATAATGACTATTTGAGGACTACTTGCATTGCTCTGTGGCTAGGGTGACCACATTTTCTTGGAAAAGTAGAAGAACAACCTGGAAAAGGGGCAAATCTAGAAGAGATTCATAACAATAAAACTATTTTTTTATGTTTCTAACTTTGCTTTACAAAGGAAAACTCAAGAACAAAACTGAGAAAAACTTGACAAAATGCATATCCTAATAAAAAAGATCCAAAATAAAACAATATATGGAGGTTTATTTTAAAAATACAATTCGATTTCCTCATTTCTGAATGTAAAAAAATTCCTGCTTGATAGAGGAATCTCTCTCTCTCTCTCTCTCTCTCTCTTAACATTATAATAAAGTTTTACTTCAAAGTGAAACACAGATAAGAATTTTGACCAGCTTTCAAGTATCTCTTCCCCTCAGCTGGTGGAAAATAGTTCTGAAGGATTATATGTGGATTATTTGAGCCTGATTAGGGGACTTGGAAAAAAGATGAAACTTCAAATTTTCCCTCCTTCTCAATCTTCCTAGGGCCTATGACAGGGGTAGGGAACCTTGGCTCTTTCATGACTCATGGACTTCAACTCCCAGAAGGGCTGCTGGCTCAGGAATTCTGGGAGTTGAAGTCCATGAGTCATGAAAGAGCCAAGGTTGCCCACCCCTGGCCTATGAAGACATTTCAGCAAATTGAGTATGTTTATACTGATTCTTTGACGGGAGACTTCCAAAGTAAGTTTAGCAAAGAGGTCACAGCAATTTTACTACTGAAGCAACATATGGAAGGGTTGGGTGTGTGTGGGGGGGGGCAAGGGAATATTGATTAGCAGTATATAGGCAGGATAGGTGCATCTATCTTTTGTAAAGACTAGAAAGATGGTGAGAAAAAAAATCTGCATTCACTCTTTTCTAACAATTGAAATACTTTGTTACTTGTGAAGCAGCACAAAACAAAGCCCCATTACTCTCATCTGCTTCCATTATTAATATTTAGGGGAAAAGTGCCAACTTTAAGCAGGGTTAGTTTTAGTTATGACTAGGTGAATAAATAAAAATGGCTGGGTGCTTCTGATATGCTAAGCACAAGTTAACCAACTTTATTGTGACTTAGTGCAATATGGAAACCCACCTATCCAGTGTTTTTAAATGGCACTAGAAACTTCACTGTTAATAATGCAAACCAATTAAAGGTCAGAAGCAGAATTAAAACTGAAGCCATCTGCTCACCAGTTTTCCAAAAGCCTTTCCAAGTAAAAAGCTTGTCCTTCATTCCTTCCTCTCAAAGCCCCGCCCACAAAATGATGTGCAGGGAATTGCTGATTTCCAAACAGGACACAACCCATTTTATTTTCTTGTTTATCGATTTGTAAGGAAAAAAAACATAATTTGAACTGAACCTAGTGACAACAAACTAATCATTAATGCAATTCACTGATAATAGATATATAAGCTGCTCTGATTGGCAAGTAAGTACAACAAGAATCAACCTGCAACTTTTGGATCATGTGCAATTTTGGTTCAAAGGCATTGTTGCACAGAGTGCATTGCACTAATCCAATGAAGAATCTCCACAATAATTGACAGCATTGAAAAGAATTAGGATTTATTTTGATATAAGAAATGACTCTTGAGTTCACTTGATATGTTTGGCTTCCAAGTCTGACAATCCAGCCCACTGCACTGAATCTCATGTTCTCTTCTGCATCTTTCTTCCAAATATGTGGACAGAGTACATTAATATTTGGAATGAGCTTTTTTTTTTAATGCTAGTTCATTCCCCAGAGTCATATAATCAGATATTGCATTGTGCCCAGGGCCATAGTCTGTTCTTTTTAACTTTGCTATTTAACAAATCCTAATCGTCAGTGAGCTTCTTTGCACTTGCCCTAGACATAATGGCATCCAATCAGAGTAAATGGTAAACTCCAAAACAGACATTTATCTCAATTTATCACCAGGACAATTGCAAGTGGTAATAATGAACAGAAGGTGCTTCCTGTATTTGAAGTGTCTCACCTCATCTGCATTTCTTTTCAACACCGATAGGAATTTTGCAGCAAATTGTCAAAGAATACAGTTTATACTATAGTTTTAAAGAATGAAAATATGCCTAATTTAAAGAAATCTTATTATTCTTACTTCTGTCCCAAAGCAAGTAACAAAACAGACAGGTAGATAGGAGATATCATTCAGACTTCCAGGCTCAATCCCAGAATCCTAGGAAGGACACAGCTGTATAAAATTGCATGTTTGTGTGGGGTGGAGTGGGGGATTGAGGTTACAGAATCATCTTCTCTGCAAACTTTACCTGGTTAGATAGTTAGCAGCTCTCTGAAAGCCAGTCTTTCAGCTTGCTGTTCTAGAGAAAAGTGTTTGAAAGTGCTGGCTAAATATCTCAGTGATATACTGAATCATAAACTAACCATAACATGCTAAGATCATCCATACATTCCATTACAGGTCCAGAGTTTACTGTGAGCAGAGATACTGTACTCATGTTCTCTATGGCATCCCCACCTCTCACTTTTCAGCTTTCCTTTTGCCAATTTTATCTTCACAAGTTGAATATTATAGATGAAAGGACAGACAGTTTAGATTATAGCTCTGGAAAGACCCTGTAGAGAATGGTGTTTTTTAAAAAAATTAAACTGAGATCTCATGATGTCATTCCAATCATCTCAGGTCATTAATGATATCATACAGTAGGAACAAATAACTTGGAATATCTGTAATAGGGACTAATAGGAGATTATGTTGTTTTACAAGGACTTGGGGGACATTCCTAGAAGTGGGAGGGAACCCATTAAAGGAAGATTTTATTGCTGAATATGGCCACAAACATAGTGGCATGTGGACCTATTCCAGCACAGGGACAAAATATATTCTCAACAACAACAAAAATCCTAATAATTTATCACAGCTTTCTTCTTGAAAAAAAATAGTTTTACCAGATTTCCCAGAAGGCCATTCCAGAAGGGGAAAGACTGTTCCTGAAGTGGGGAGCTCCCACAGAAAATTGTCATTGAATTCCCAATATGTGGAGCCCTTAGGAAACACCATCTGGTTGGGCAGGAAGAATATTCTAAAGGAAAGCAGTCTCTCTAAATGAATGGTTTTGCAATATGAACCTAACTAATGTGAAGGATGGAGAATGAATGTTTCACAGAACCTTCATCAGATTAAGAGTGAAAGCTTGAAAATAAACTACAAGGTGATTTTGTACCACAGCAGACTGCCTTCCTCCAACTCACGATGAAAATGTCAACAGAAACAAAAATGAGTGAAAGCATTACCTTGGACAAAGTGATACAATATTTTATCAGGAAAGTGTTGCAAGTCTGTATCTAATCAAAATATGATTGATTCCCTAAATGATGAAAGGATACATCTGCACATTCTTCTTAAGCCCATCACCATTATAGTTGCCCATCTGAATTCAGGAACAGGTAACTCCCACCTATCACAAATGCACCCATGTTTTCCAGCTTTGATTCAAGCCTGCTCTTTCTGATCTGATCTGTCTTACGCCGTTCGAAATGGTCTTATGACCTTTATTCTGCCTATTTTAAACTATTCAAGACCTTTGTTCTGTTCTAGTAGCAGCTCCAGTGCCAACTGGCTGCAGTGGTTGGCTTGCAGATTTCCCCAATGGACAGCTACTGTCCTGGGCTGCCATTTTGTCCTCAGCTGCCAGGGCCATCTGCTCTCTGCTTGTTGGCATTTGCCATTTTTTAATATAATATTGCAGTTGATCCAACAATGAACCATTAAGTCAGTTAACTATCCTTAACCCTAGAAGCCCATGCTCTATTCAACACTTCCATCTCCCAGCTGACACCCTTTTGACTTCTGCTCAGGTAGATGAAGCAAACTCCTCTTCCTTTCCTATTCCCTATACACAATTCTGCAAAATGTCCCTTCCTCCCATCCATCCCTTTTTTAAAAAAAAAAAACTAGTTTAAGTTCCCATTATTATTTTGTTCCTAGGAAATCGAACTGTCAGCAAGAACAGTCTCCTTGCTACAACATTTCCCCAGGCCTATAAGAAAACTTAGAAACAGAAGATGCTGCTCCCTGTTTATTACATCACCGCAAAACAGGGACGGTTTGAAGTACTGGAGTGTCAAAACAGATAATGAAGAAGAGATGTGTACCAATAGCTGGGAAAGCAAAATAATTGGGTTAGTGAGGAGAGATTAATCTAGTGTTTCTCAATCTTGGTGACTTTAAGATGTTTGGACTTCAACTCCCAGAATTCCCCAACCATCTATGCTGGTTGGGGATGACCAATGACCAATGAGCCCTTGTACTGGCACCAGTTCCGCACCTTTGGTGACTCATTACAATCCAGAGTGGAATCTGTGAAGTTGATTTACAAAAGGAGCAGAACAAGAGTGAGACTCTTTGGGTTCCAATATGGAATTGCCCAAAGTCTAAATACTTTAAGTCCCCTTATAAAATATAGATCTTCTTATCATCTCTCTCTCCCTGGTTTGTCCACATACAGCCCTCCTACCTTAGGCTGGAAAAAGTTGGCTTTTAAAAAAATTATTTAGTCTACCTTGCTTACATTATCTGCGGAAGCTTACCTGAGCAGTCTAATGATTTTTAAATGTCCCTTACTTCATGTCACTACACCGCTGCAACTCTCAGCACAATTTTCTTTTCTTTTTGAAAATGCAGAGGGGAAAATGTGCTGGGAAATGGAAATGCTTTGAGTCCTGTTATTTTATGTCACAGACGTGATCTACTCATTGGAGTTTAGTCAACAAGGGAACCATAAAAGTTTGCATTTTATGCATAAAACAGCATCTGCTTTTAGAGGCATATGCAAAGAGGAATAGATGGACTAATGCAATGTTGTGGCATCCAATGGAAATTCTGGCCCTTTCCTACGAGTGTTGTGATGTTGCATCTGTGAACCAAAGAGATCTTTCTGACCAGAAGAGCTATTTTTATGTAGACATCTCTGCCTGATTTTAGATTTAGGCTATGAATTCTGGCATGGAGTGTAATTTGCCCCAGTTTGCTTTGCCGAAATGACAAATAGTAACAGATAGTATCAATTTAGACTGCTTCTACAAAGTTGGTCTGCCATAGGGAAACATCCTTCTTTTTGGTCAACACCAAATGATCACCCATGCATATTACAAACTAGGAGGGTAGCTGATGATGGTAATTACGATAATCATCTGTAGGAAAGTTGTTCTCTTAGTTGTTTTCAAGCTTAGCTGATGACGTCTAGGTTTCATACATTTGAAGGAATTATACAGTATCCCTGGCAGCAGTGCTGAAATTCAGCCAGATCGCACCACATCGCCCGAACCGCCCACCACTCCCTGCCCTCATCCTTCCTTATATGAGCTTTTTTTTAAATTTACCTTAATCAGCTGTTTGGAGCATCTACGGATGATGATCATCTGATGATCCCTGCTGCCTCTGGAGCCTGTAAAAGTGGTTTAAAGAGCCACGCTGCAGCACATTTGGCGAACATGCGTGCGCACCGAACCTGTAGCAAAACTGGTCAGATTCCACCCCTGCCTGGTAGTCAGCTTTTTGGAAAAGTAGATAACAAATTATATGTTTGTGCTCTGATCTTGGTTGTTTTCTTGCAGATATCTCATTCCCAAACTAAGTAACATTATCAGTGCTAGAAGGGAGTGGGATTTGCTTTCATTTTATATACTACTAGTGCTTTCCCTGGTGGGAGTGGATTTGGTAGTGCCTAGATTAAGCTGTTGTTTACTTTGTTTGTCTGAGTTGGTGGTTTCTTGGTTGGAATATAATTTGCTTCTTGATTGTTAGTCTAGTATTGATCTTGATGTTAATCTCTATTCAGGTGGGTGTTCATTGCTGATGAGAAGGCATTTTGTTCTTTTATTACTGGTACCTTTTCAGCTTTTGATTGTTCCCCTTTAGTGATCTTACCTTTCTCGCTAAGGTCCCTGAAAGTTGTTTTGATTCAATTGTCTAGTTTCTGTACTGGTTTGATGTTCTCTAGGATGCAAGTTTCTTTGCCATCTAGTAATTCTTTGGCTTTTTATATGGTTCTATCTTTGTCTGCTGGTAGGATGATGATAATTTGGTCTGCTCTGCCCTCTGCTTTGAGTTAGTTTTGTTCTTATCTTCTTCTGGTCTGCGATATGACAGTTTGTCTTATGCCTTCTTGGATCTCTGTGTGAAGTCCTGTGGTTTTAAATGCTCCTTCTAAGGCTGCAAAAGATTCTAGCTGATTAGCATAATCTGTGTTATAGCTAAGGTTTTTCTGTAGAATATTGTGTTCTGCAGTAATGAGTGACTGGACATGTGGACCACGACTATGTGCTTTGCTGTGATGGTCTGTTCTAGTGATAGTGATAATTTATTAGTCTGAGGGGTGCATCGATAGAAAGGCTGAGAATCACCACCAAGGCTACTTCCCAGAGACATGCCTGAAAAATGAAAAACAAACTACTCAAACTAAATCCCAGAATCATAGATACCAGAGCCAGAATGCATGGCCAATGTCTCCAAAATTACATGATTATGTTAGAATTTCATGAATGCTCTTTGTATGGACTATCAATCCATATCACCTAACTTAATATAAACATGCTTACAAAAACTAAGAGCCTTTCCTCACTGCTAAATTAAAATGCTATTCCTTGATTCATGGATCAGCAGAAAACAATGCTTATAGATCCTGTCTCTATTGTCTCTGTTCTAAGTCACTGCCAAATGGAGCTGCCTTGGTTATTTGTGCACAGAATTGGGTAAATAAATTGGTTGATTCTTCCAACTTTGCTGCCATCTCTTCTGCACTATCCCAGAGGGAAAGATATATGACTCTTCGCACAGTCACTTCTGCCCTTGTGACCTCCCGTCTGGACTACGCCAATGCTCTCTACATGGGGCTCCCCTTG
>JANHFJ010007326.1:64279-75857 GCA_032468195.1 Cerberus rynchops | reverse complement strand
TTATTATTATCATCATCATCATCATCATCATCATCATCATCATCATCCTCATCCTCATCCTCATCCTCATCCCCATCCTCATTATCATTATCATTATTTTGTGAGGGAATTGTGCAGTTGGTGTCCAAATGGAGTCCGAGACACTGACATGAACTCGTAGTTTTATATAAATAAATATATTTTGCATGTACATTTACAGCAAACAGGATAGTCAGCCACATCACTATACCATGAAGTAAATCATCAGGTAAAATCACAGAACAGCATACAGAGCACATAGAATAAAAAGGTGGGAAAAGGGGAAACTCCCCCTTTATACCCAGCAACCAATCATAACGTAGATTACCTCATCAGGATCCCACCCTCTCCATCCAATCAACTACAACTGTGTGTTCTGGCCCATTATACACTTTACGGTTCCAGCTATTGAATTTAATATCTTAACAAGTTTTATAGCACCTCTTTTCATATATTAAGGTGGTAATCACACTTATATCCTGCCTCGTATTTGCCTCATCATGATAACCATGTAAATTGCAATGGGCCAAGAGAGAATAAGGAGCCCCAAGTCACCCTGATAGTTTTCATGACTAAGGCAGGCCTAGAACTCACAATCTCTTGGTTTCCAGGCCAGCACCTTCACAACTGCACCAAATACTATCAAAAGGAGGGAAAGTCCTGCTTACTTATCTACAATAGTACATTCCATTTTTAATGTATCAGAGGATTCATCTGTAGATGAATCATCCTCTATTTCTTTTGTGTTCTGGTAGCAGATCATGCAAAATCAAGTGGCTGTAAAAGATCAGATTTGAGAGAATCCATGAAAGCCCTTTCTGTGATAATGGTTTGGGGGATCTCTTCAGGAATGCAACCTGAAAATTGTCTCTTGAGTCCTAAAATAGGGATGGCCTGTGTAAAACTGGGACTAATAGATGCAGGAGGAGGGCAGGATATGTAAGCTTTATACATATCCCCACATACTTGGCTGTCTTCTGCCTTCTAAAATCTTGTATTTACAAAACATACTTACAAAATCTTTGGCTGTTCTTCTTATTGGTCATGCAAATACCACAAAGGCAGCTGAGCACACAGAGAAATCAGAAAGTTAAATCAAATCAAATGAAATAAAATCAAATGTTATTGCGGTCAGAGGCCAGTTTAAGAAAAAGTTAAGGTCATATACATCTTCCAACCTTCCTCTCCTCTCCCCTCTTTTTAGCTTCACTCCTGGGCTGGCGGAATTTTTTGCCAATACTTGTGAACTGTTCCATATATGTGTCATATTTTTCATGTTTGCATAGTAGCATTCAGTTGCACTGGTCTTTATCTGGGTTTAATTATATTTAAATCATTGTTCTAGTTTTAAAAGCCATGATTAGGAGGTGACTGCCTTAAAAGGCAGAACACACATTCTATTTCTTAAAGAAATGTAGACATTTACTCAGGCAAAGAGGCAGCATGAAACAATGTAGGCACCCCCCCCCACACACACAGAGAGAGAGAGAGAGAGAGAGAGAGAGAGAGTGCAGTAAGAAGCTGCAACTCTGATACTTCATTTCGTTCTGTCTGTGTGTAATATATTCTGAGCAATTGAGATGAATAAGTATTAAAAGAATCAGCAAAAAAAAAACCCACACTGCTTGGAGCTGGTAGTAGATGCAGAGAGAAAACAAAAGAGCCAATAATTGTTGAAGGGTAATATTTGTTTTATGTGAAGGGTAATATTTGGGGATAGTTTACAGCCCAATCCAATTTGCCTAAAACCAGGGCTATGTTTGCAAGAATCTAATTGGCAGTTTTGTCATTTTATCCACACATTGGGGAATGGCTTCAATGACAGCCTCATATTTCACTGTGCCAGCATTATTTAAAAAAGAAACACAATGTCTGGATTTGTAGCTGGTTATTTTAACAGTGCCCTCTCTGTAAGGTGAGCACGAGTCTGGCAGGGAGAGAGTGACAATGACAATGATGATGATATTGAGGATGATTGCAGAAACCAGGCCTTCGTAGTTATCATTAAGAGGCTACATCAGAGACAAAAGCTATGACTTTCACACTATTATTAAAGTGACTTCAAGCTATCCAGATTCTTTGCAATATGATCTAATATGTAAGACATGATAGATAAACCTGTTCTTTACAGTAACAAAGGAGCAGATGAGATTGAACCCAGCTGAAATTTGGAGACAACCGTGGTGTTAAATGTTTGGTGATATTAAAGTGCTTGAGGCCGATCATTACAATGTTCAAAATGAGTGGAGAGAAAGGGCATTCATTCCCTGCTTTTCCTCTGCTCAGGCCTAAAAGAAAATGGCACAAATAGCAACTTCACATAACTCATTTTTCATATTAATTAACAAAATGTTTTTTCAGCACCAGCAGTTACTATAATGTCCCCTTCTTCAACAGCCTTTTATTTTTGAATGGCCACTTTTGCATCAGCCCTAGAGACATTTGCTAAATCCATCTTTTCAAAAATTAATCCCACTCAGGCCTTGAATGGCTTGCTCTGAGGCAACTGAATGAATGCAATCTGAATATCCCAAATTTGCCAGTTTAAAAGTCTGCTTTCTTTTTCTTTCTCTCTTTAATCTCTTGGTTCTATTCTATCTCATTCTATTCTGGAATGTGTTGGAATTGTAATTACATTCTATTTAATTCTGGCTTTGTTCTATTTAATTTGCTCTTGCAGCCTTCTCAAACTCTGAGAGTTTCAATTATTATTTTGTGAGCTGCTTACGGATTTAGCAAGGATAATTTTTAAAAAATGCAAACCATTCTGACCACAATTAATGGGCTGGGGGTGGGGAGAGTTTTGCATCACCCTTTAGGGCTAAATCTATTTGTGTATAATTAGATCCATGTAGCCAAAATAAGATTAGCGTCATTGTGACCATAGAAGCCTGACCTAGATACTTTTATTGCATTAATGTCAAACAGATGGATGAGACCTACATCTAAACTTATGGAATCTAAGTGATTAATATGTGTGCAAAATGGTTTCCTTTGACTCTTTAACACTTCCCGATGCATTTTTATCCATATTGCATGCCTACTGAATGTGAAAGCAGCAATGATTAGTTCCTCTGTGGCAGAGAAATAAGCTATTAGGTTATTATTTGTGGACTTAAATTTTGTTTGGAAAAATAACACGCAGCAGCAATTTCAAACCTAGTGTAATTCCAAATAGTTTTTAAAATATATTAGAACATTGTCAATGTATTTCTTTGCCATTTTTTTTTTGTATTGATGGAACAAATATACTTAATTGAAGTTAGTTTGACACTGCCTAAATGTTGGTCCGGCATATGACTCCATACACACCTTGGGCATTGAGAATAAACAATGTATAAACATTTTTGGAAAATCAACTTTCTGAATTATTTAAAACCTTGACCAAATGGGATGTTTTTATAAATTGCTTCCAGTGCCAATTCGCAACGTATTAATCACCTACGTAGCAGACCATTCTTTTATAACCTTTCTGTCAGGAGACCAGGGCTACTGAGATGCTATTTCTCATGTAGAAAATCATGAGAAACTGGAGACTAACCTAGCCCCATACATCAGCCAGAGAAAGAAATTAGGGTGTATATTTACTTTCTAACCTAAAGATCCCATGAAGTTTAAAATTAGTACCTTGGGATGTCTTAGGATATCCAAAGCAAAACAACTAGATTCTGTAATAACTTTGTACCATATAGTATCAACCTTGTTAATGCTTAATATTTTTTCCACTATGTATTCAAAATGGACAGTGATTAATATATAGATTTATGTACTGCATGTGTGTGTATGTATATATATGTATGTATATATTATATGTGTATATGGGTATGGGTATATATATTTTTCTTTTGAAAACAGGCATCAGAATTTCATTTTAATGTGTGCCATTGTGTACACAGAAAAGAGACAATAAAACTTATCTTTTTTTATCCTCCTCCCAATTCATTTTTCTTTTGTGTTATGATTTTTAGATTGTACATAATAGCAAGAACAGGCAGGCGATTTTTTGGAGGAACGCTGTAAAAATGCTTTAAACATAATGTTCCTTTTCTGGCATGATTTACTTATATTATTAAAGATTTGGGGATTATAGAATACTTTTATCCATCCAGTCTTCTTGCTCTTTATGAGAGATGCATAGCTGATTCCCAATCAGGTTGGTAGATTTAAAGGAGTGATTCTTTTTTGCAGGAATCCTTTAACTATGAAATGGATTACCAACTCAGGTCCAGCAAATTCCATAATGACACCCCCTAAAATATATTTCTGATATGATCAGCTTTTTTTCTGTAAATAACTTTCCTGTAAATAATTTATTGTTGTCTCTCTTAGCTTTAACATCTTATTAAACTACTGTAGTATGGGTGCTTAAACCAATGTATGTGGTTAGCTTTCTGTAACTTCATGATTGGTATGTCCTCCTTACAGAACTGCCTCTACTGTTTTTACATTGTTGGTTACTTTCCCACAACAGCTATGGTAGAAATTAGAAAGTCTCCATTAAAGTGTGTGTGTGTGTATTATGTTGTACAACAACTGAGCTTTAGGATCTAATAGTAAAATGCTTGGCTGGTCAATAGCCAAGATTGAAGCATGAATGAATGAATGAATGAATGAATGAATGAATGAATGAATGAATGAATGAATGAATGAATGAATGAATATGTGTGGGATTTTCAACAGCCACACAAACACATGTAAATATTTTGCCACCATTATCTGTTGTACTTTCTCCAGTTCTTCTTGCTTTCAGTTGCCTTTATGACATAAGCAAACTTCCACACCACCTGGTAGCCTTGAATATATTGCACCAGAATCTAAGCAGGATTAACATGGATTGGAATAAAGTGGGGCCCGTAAGATATATCCATCATTGTGGAAATCAAGAAAACTAAAATGGCTTTTTCAACCACATTCCAGCAGATATTTTACATGGGAAAATATAATATTTCTTATCTTCCAGAGAACATCCACCAGAGGTACTGAATACAGAAAAATTGGGAGGAGATATATAGCAATAAATAAATGAATAATGACTTCGTTCACTGTGTTAAACTCTGGGTTTGTGCTTTATTGTTGTCCATGATTTTCCATCTGAGGATGATCAAAGTAAGTGAAACCACGAGACACTGCTGCCATTTTTGTAAGCAATAATAAACTGTGATTCCAAATAAGATCAATCAGCTTCAACAGTTGAAATACATTTGGTTTATTTCTTTTCTATTTTTTTTACATATACATATATCATATACATATGTGAAATCCTTCACTGGTTTGTTCATTGTCAGAAACATAAAAATCCATTCAGAAGACTTTAGGCTTTGTTGTGCCAAAACAACATTATGTCAACTTATTAAAAAAGAAACATAGTAATCATTATGAATATGAACACACACAAAAGGGGATGAGAAGAGAATATAGTATCTCACAGCTTTTCTAGCAAATAGTCCGCAGACTGTAGACGGTTAACTTTAGCAATGGTAAAACAGGAAAATGTATTTACTGTATGTACAGAAGAAAATAAAAACAAATGTAAACGTAATCTCAAAAATATTATTTCAATGATATATAAAAACAATATCCACATAAGTGAGAGTCCTTCTTCCATATAGTGGAGGAACTCTCTAAGTGCCTTCATTTAATGTGAAATTGCCTTTGCAGTACCTGAAAAAAAAAGGGGGGGAATAATGATATCAAGGGAAATTCTGTGATACTGACAGGGCAGCCTATGCCAACCTGATGCCCTTCAGACTGGACTATGCATTTTCATGTAGTCCAAAAACAGGAGTGTATTTACTGTATGAAAAGATATTTTGGATTGTTTGACTAATTGTATGATGAAAGGAGGTTTTGGTTTGCCTCTTTATGTTCCCATAGGGAGTGATTAAAATTCTTAGGCAAGGTCCTTCCTCTTTCCCCAGGTTCTCATTTCTGGCTTTTGCTCGGCAGAACATAATCCATTCTGTATTTCGGAAAAGTTTAGTCAACAGTTAAATTGCCCAGTGGATAGTTGGGGAATATCAACATTTATGGGAAGAGTAACCTATAAGGTCAGCTGATGGAGACTTGGGTAATTCATTTTTGAGTCTTGGTTTGCTAAAGGCTCCACTTGAGGGAGGGACAGGAATCAAAATAAGCCTAAGCTACAGTCTGAGGGCAATTGTTGCTTGGTTTTACATAGGGACAAAGAGAGGCAATTACTTTTGGAAAGAATTTAAAGATATGTTTGATCAAGGAATTTCAACCAATATTTTATTACCTCCCTAATAACTGTCTTGAATTATGTCTCCGCTCAACTTCCACTCCCCAGAAATATCACATTATATAAACTTGTACCAATGCAGTAAAGACAAATCATTTTGATGGCAGTAACTGCGTATGAAATTGTTAAAGGCTTCAGCTTCAAGTATGGTACACCAATTGTTGCTAACAGTGAGAGGAATGGGAACTCATGCATTCAAATCACAGGCAGGGGATCAAATGGCTGCCCAGAATCCTTCTTCACACTTGCCACAATGAACTCTTTTTTTAAAAAAAACCCTACATGTTGCTTTTTAACCACATGATGCAAGGAGGCCAAGTTTGAAGAATACCGATTCAGGACTAACCATCTCATCCCTTCTTTTATAAGATATGCCCTACTTTCCCTCTTTGAGCATCAAAAAGCCCCTGGAGGTAAGCAACCCCTCTCCCTTTTTTAAATGTACCATCTCTCAATGTGGGAAATATTGAAGTGATATCTCTTCCATTTAATTCTATTAAACAGGTCTCAGAAGGACAACATTATAAAAACAGAGGATATTTTCCTTGCACTTAAAAACTTGACCAATCTTCCAGGCCGACATGAGGTAAAATAAAATGAGATACCTGTTCTATAGTGAAGCTTTCACAAGACTTGGTCTTTCACAAGATGTAGTCTTTCAAGAAATAGAACAACTTGCATCTGGCCTAATACAGACTTGTTCTTTAATTCCAGTGGGGAAAAAAAAGTGCCACAGATGTAAAGAAGCAAAAATACAGCACACATCCCCATGGTAGACTAATTCTCTTTTACAGTTTCAGGGAAATGGGATAAACTCGAGTACTTCTACATTGGCCTGATGGATTTATATGTTCTACCTCTACTAGCATGTTCTACTTCTGCTGGTTTGTTACCAAGTAAAGCTTCTTTAAGCTCTTAAGAAGAACAAATATCATATATATATGTACACAATCAGATTTTACAGAGAAGTGTTATCACAGGTGATTATGTAAATAATCATAGAAGAATGGTGCAGGGAGACCATCTAGAGGCAAATCTAATTTGTTAAAAATGACAGATATAAACTGAGCCTCAGAGCTGCTGCAAATGTCAGACATGCTACTTCTTCAAGTGATACAAAATGATGGAAAACAAATATGCAAGATTCTTAAACTCTGCACAAGACATGGAGTGGAAAAGATGATGCAGAACTCTGCTGAACAAAGGTGGCTACTATATTTTCAGTCACTTCAAGACAGAAAGATAAACCAATCACAGCAAAAATTTAAATATAAGCCGCAACTATTACTGAGGCCAGCTCATCTGGAACCAGTAGAAGAAGCCACACTGTCTCTTCCTTGTCTCCTTATCAAAAAACAACCAAGTATCAGTTCCATCTTTGCTAAGATTGAAACAAATTAGTTTTCATCCACATTATACCTCTGCATAATAACATATAAACACACAGATATGCTAGTTACATTCAAATATACTTGGTGATTTTTAGTTCTAATTAAATTTTAGATGAGGCTTCTCAACTAATCCCAATTTTTGATCTGGCATTGTTTAGGTTTCTGGGATTGCCATTCCTATCAACCCCAGTCAATGTGGGTGACTGTCTTGCGGGTTTGGAGATAACAGGAATTGCTATTTAAAGAAAATGTTGCATTGCTGTATCTATACAATCCAGAGATGCGCAAGAAATTTTCAGTGGTTTCAGAAATAGTTTGGGCTCAGTGAATTAATGAATGTTGTAAATCTGTGCCAAGGACTGAACTAGAAAATTCCCTCACGTAGTCGCAATATGTTTTCCAAATGTGCTCCCTCAGATTTCAAGGAATTCTTTTCTTCCTAAGCTTTATAATCTCAAAACCTTTTAGCTGGAAGATACTGAGAACTGAATATAATCCACTTTCCATGCAAGACATATAATTTATCACCCAGCTCTAGGTAATTATACATGGTAGACTTGATCAAATCTTTCAAAACTGTATAGTTGAATAGAGAGACAAATCTCCTTAGAAGCCTTTTCCCAATTTCCTAGGAAGAACCTATTGGGGAATCAATAATTTCTTGATTTCAGAAACCATGATTGCCCATGATAAGTCACATAGTTAATGTTAAATATGTGGAATAAGGAAAAAAATAGTCTCTAATAAATTAACAGTTCAAACTTCCTAAAGCTTATAAATACAATTTCCAGAAATTCCAATCGGCTCAGCCAAACCAGCCAAATATTTTCAATCACAATAACTGCATAGCACATAACAGAAATTCACTTAAAGGG
Organism: Cerberus rynchops; assembly: GCA_032468195.1. Classification (NCBI taxonomy): domain Eukaryota; kingdom Metazoa; phylum Chordata; class Lepidosauria; order Squamata; family Homalopsidae; genus Cerberus; species Cerberus rynchops. The sequence goes on along the minus strand of JANHFJ010007326.1, from coordinate 67,314 downwards.
GGTTATATGTATTACTAGTGCAAGATGAACTTTAATTTCGGTATTGCCAAATTATTCAAATTTTCCCATTATAAATAATAGATATAAGCAGCATGATCTCCATCCTCTTTTTAAAAAATACACTTCTATAATTTTGAAAAGTCAGTGTCTAATAATATTTTTTCATTTTTTTTTCAGTTGGGAAAAATTAAACATTAACTGTTTATCTCATAGTCTTAGCCTAATTTGCTTGGTGATATCTCCAAAAGATTTCCCTTCTCCAAATGATCTTTCTTGTTGCATACAGATAATTTTCTGTTCACCTTAATGCAAACTCAAAATGAAAAGCAGAATTCAAACTATAACAATTCTTAACGTTCAAACATACCGAGAACAGTCTAAATACTTAAAATATTTTTTCTAGCAATCCTCACAACACTTTGGACATACAATACATGCAGATGGAGACCTAAGACTGAAAGATGAGGCTTGATTACAAACATAAAGATTCAGAACATAGTTAAAACTTGCCACTGTGTCTGTTAATTTCTTTAAATTCCAGTACAGTGCTGTTAAAGTTATACTTTAAAAGTTTGGATATGCTGAGATAAAGCAACCTTAAATGTTTTAAACAGAATTTAAACTAAAGTGCTGGTTTTTCAGACTTGTCTGTCTGTTACAGAGTGTGAATGCGTTGTAGCTTTGCAGACAATAGAACTGGGGAACGTATTGTGCAACTGAAAATTAAATGGAATTAATGTACCATCCAGAGATTCCCCTTTAAAAGAACTTCTAATCTGGCTCAAAACAGATCCCAAATAATAAATATGGCAAGATACCGCTGTATAAGAAAAATAACAGGCAACTACAACCAATTGGGGACGATCTGTTAAAATAAGAGCTTATTTGTTTGGTTTTTCTTTCCTTTCAAAATGCATTCGACTCGGTGCAATAAATAGGACCATTTCAAAAATCTCAGCCTAGCTGAATTTAATTTAGTGATGCACCCCCTTAAAAAGTTACAATAATAACTGTATAGGCCGGATCCAGCTTGGAAGTTTTATAACTGGGAAAGGAAATCAGTTATGCCTGCTGGTTCTAGAGACCACAGTGCTTGCACTGTCTTATGGAATGCAGTTGCTGGAGTGACAACAGAGTTGGTGGTCAAAATTTAAGAGCAAGACTTGGAAATAAAGACATTGTATGACTGGCAAGGACACAGTGGGAGACCAAGGGGGCAACGGTGTTCTGGAAAGCGGCTCTCGCTGCTTCCAGACACAGCAATTGTTTAAATATCAAGGGATTTAGCCCAGAAGCTTATTCCTGTGGGTGTTGTAATTGCTGACATGAGCTGCAGGATTTCACAAGCAATTTTTAGATCATGTACTAATTCATACTTACCCACCCAAGTTTCAAAACCCCTGGGACTGAAAAAGGGGATCCCTAGGGATGTTTATAAAAAAAAAGCCATAAGGTTGTAGGAGATTTGGCTATTTTGCCACAAGCTTCGACGGCAAAGTGAAGTAGCATTAGGAAAACCTTTGACGTATAAAAATATAACCAAAGACCAGTGAATATACTTCTGTGGGAGCTTCTTGCCATAGACCCTGACAGCCATGGCATGACCATTAGGACTATACACACTATTTGAATGCCGATGTGCCAATTCTTACAGAAAACAATGCTTGCGAATAGCAAAACAGAAATATAGCACAAAGTTAATGTAAGTACCTAGTTCCAATCCAATGCCAGGCAAAACCTCTTAATCCCAAAAGACCCAAGTGTAATTGTACCTATCAATATACATATTTCACAAAAGCATAGGCAACTATTTTGATGCATGCTCTTGTCTAGATGTGTATATCCTTATCAGCAATGCACCCATATCTCCCATGCAAGGTAAGTGTAACTACACCTTAATTTTCAAGTGAGCAGGAAAACAAAACACCTTATATATAAAAGCTGATTCATAACGTGGTTATATATGAGAAGCTTAATCATGAATGACTGCAGGCAACACATCAACAAAAAGGCAGCTTCATGTTTACCCCAGGTAGGTTCACAACTGCAATCTCTGTTGTTCTGCTCTATAAGTAAATGCGAAGTAAAAGCAGACTTATTCCTCTGAGAAAAGCTACTGTGCTACCTACTAAGATTATAACAAAGCCAAAGCCTGCTTGACCCTTTATTTCAGGGATACAACTGAGGAGCTGACTGCAGTCTTGGTAATTTACAACACATCCTCTTGCCTGCCACCATCATAGGCACCTTGGAAGTAATAAATAATTTGAATTCCCTTCTGCTTCTGAAAAGAAATAGACTCAAATACATTCATGAATTGCAGCATTTCAATTACTGGCTGCACACTGCTGTTTTCCCCAAGGCAACAGTCATCGGGGGTGCACATTGAGAATAAGAGTGCATATAAAGCCTCCATTCCAGCTTTTAATTGTGTGACTTGAATAGCCATCTTGGGGTTTGTTTCAGCCTTCTGGAAGCATCACAAAAGAATCCAGGAAAAAAAAAAAACCATAAAGCTTCCAACTGTTATCAAACATCTTTCAAGAATCGTACTTTTTAATATTAAGCTTAACGGGCTTGATTCTTAGAAAATGAAAGGAGGACAGGGAGAATGAAAATGGAAACATGATATAGACAGTTAATTCTGACATATCATTATGTACACTATGGAGAAAATTGCAATCTCTCTCCCTTTGAGCACAGAGACCCAGCTAGGTGGTGGTTTCTTCTTTCTATACTTTCTAGGGCTTTTATCCTAAATCATACTCCCTATTTTCCAACTGACTGAGTAATCTCTGGACCAAATCCAGACTACGAAGCAACCCACAGTTCCATACAAATTGAAAAGTATCTAGTATTCTAGGGGGGGGAGGAAAGGTTTTGCAATTGGAGGGAATGCTCGTATGTATGTATTTATGTATGTATGTATGTATGTATGTATGTATGTATGTATGTATGTATTTATTTATTTATTTATTCATTCATTCATTCATTCATTCATTCATTCATTCATTCATTCATTCATTCATTCATTC
>JANHFJ010007326.1:22754-40594 GCA_032468195.1 Cerberus rynchops | reverse complement strand
GAGCTGCTGGTGTTGTAATGCTCCGCCTCCTGCCAGCAGCTGGTCTTTGGGTCTGAGCCATGCCCGCACCCACGCAAGACTTGCAGTTTGGGCACTCAGTCTCTAAAAGGTTCGCCAACACTGGTATAGTGCAATATTAATGTAATATCAGGGGTTTTCACTTCAATTATATAGAATGTGAAAGATGTGTGTTTGTGTTTTATTTTTATAGTTATAATGTACACTGAAGATGGCATTTAATTTTGTTGTATGAGGTGCAATGACAGTAAACTGAAGTGTCATAATACTATTTTTTTAATATTGATCTGAAAATAGCTTCATGGCGAGCAAAATTCAAACAATGATTGCCAGTGTACACATTATCTACAATAGGAGCCATCTTTCAAAATACATAGGCCCTTTACCAGTTAAATATAAACTAGATCCATTAATATTTGATACAATAATACATGGAACATCTTTAATTACTAAACAAGATAACGTTTCAAAAATTAATGAACGTCCTTTGGTGAGTCCGGGGTTATTTTAAGCATTTTCCAAAACAACTTACACAGATAGTGGTGTCCTTCTGCCATATAAACTCTGGGGCACCTTGCAAAGGTTTCCAAATTAAAAAGAAAAAGAAAAGCAAAACAAGAGAAGTTAAAAAATAAAACCAGAGGGAGCAAGAAACAGAGAGTGAGGACAGTAGAAAAAAAAGTTCACACATTTTAGAAAAGAAAGTAAAAAGAAGATGCCTTTGAAAGAATAAATCTCCTTTGCTAAATTATGTGTGAGGATCGAGTCCTTTTTGACAAAGAGGTTGACTAAGTGGTGGTTATAATTTATGATAAATATATTTATCTTGTATAACAAAATATACTTAGCAAAAATAATCATTCAGGTGAGAATGATTAAATCTAAAATGTCACCAAAGTGAATATAAGAATATTTTACATAATATAAAGGGAGAAAACAATACCTGGGAGGCAAGGAAATTAAAACAATTGAACAGGAATATGATAGGTAATAAACACATTCTGCTACAGAACAGAAGATTATTGGCAATGGTATATGGAAACATACAAGCATATTTGGATCAAATACATTCATTGAACCTTCACTGTGTCTTTGGTCTAATATCCCTGGAAGTCTCTTGGAGGCTATCAAGAGATGTATCATTGGCTGAGTTACTCTCTTGCAGAATCTCTGCTTGTTTTTGAATCTTGTAATTATTTCAAATGGTCAGAGACTGACCTCTGACACTCTGATCTGACACAAGTGTTAAGGTTTGACTCAGAACTCCTCCCATGTCATCCTAGAATCATAATAATTGCCACCTACCAGGTGTTGCAGGCATGGCTTCTGTGCCCTGTTTGTGTCAGTAGGTGGCACAGAGAAGCCTCCTTCCAAGATCCATGATTGCATCTGATTCCCACCTTCCCAGCTACCCCTAGCCCTCCCTTCCTACCTTAACTTACCCGTGGTTGCATAAGCATTTCACTGCATATCGTACCCATGTATGATTGTGTATGTGGCCAATAAAATTTGGAACTGAATTGGAATTCCCTTTTGAAAAAGCACCTTTGGGACAACCAATCTCCGTAGACATGCAGAACAGAAACAAGTAATTTTATGAGTGTCATATAGTATACCTATACAATCTCAGGCTCATCCATGGCTTTCTATGGAAATCTTAAATTTAAGTCCCCCTAAAGGCACCTACACGTTTCACTGGCAGGCCAACTACAGTATTACTAAACTAGAAGGAAAGTGGCTCCTTGCATTATTCACTATTGCTGTTCTACAAAAAAGAACCACAAAAAAGCTACACAGTCAAAATAACTTTTTTGGGGTTTTCTTTTGTAGAACAGCAATAGTGAATAATGCAAGGAGCCACTTTGCTGCTAGTTTGTTACTAAGATGCATTTAGGTGATCACCAAATTTTATCTGTCCTTTGTCATCTACTACTAGCTCTCCAGTATAATATGCCCTGTCTTCTGTCTTACAATAGAATTTTCTACAATGGTTTTCTGATTTCTTTCCTTTTTCTGATAATTTGGGTATTTCTAACACACTACCACTTTTCTTCTTCTTAATGCTTTCCTGCAAAATCTTTCTGCTTTTTGAATATCAGTTGAGTGTTGATTCATTGGTTGTATCCAGAAATGATCAAGTGACTTGTCTGAACCTGACATTGTGGGCCAAGAAAGAATGACTAACCCAAATCACCTTGCTTTCATGCCTAAAATGGGACTAGGTTTCATAGTCTCCTGGTTTCTACCCCAGTGCCTTAACCAGTAGACCAAGCTGACTCACTTTATAAGATGTCCAAAAATAGCCCAGGCTCTGTTAGATATTGTTATGATGAACCAAAGAATGCTTCTTCTTAATAAACTAATAAACAACTTGGAAGTGTCACTCAGCTTCAGCAGCCAATCAAGAGGAAATAGTGGCAAAAGACAGTGAAACAAAAAGTGACTTTATTTACCAAGATTAATCATGGGAGTAGGGGCAGGGCTCAGTCATAAAAGTATGCCAGCTAATTTCAATAGCAGAGAAATGCTATATTCTCAAGAGCACTAGGTGATATTGGCAATTGAATTATGTGATCAATAGTTATCTGTATCAAAAATAGCAATGTAACTGTATTCACCCTATATTTATAACTATTTATGTTTATAAATTACATTGGTAATGATCCTGGGCAGCATACAAATTGAAACAACTTTGATTATAGTAAAAGAAAAACAGAAACTAGATATTACAGGTATTCCTCGACTTACAACCATTTGTTTAGTGTCCGTTTGAAGTTACAATGACACACAAAAAAAGTGACTTAGAACTGTTTTTCACACTGGCCATGTGATCAAAATTCAGATGCCCGGCAACTGGTTCATATTTATGACAGTTGCAGTGTTTGCAACCTTCCAACAGACAAAGTCAAGGGGAAAGCCAGATTCACTTTACAACATAATAACATAATTACACTGATTCCTTTAGCAACTATGGCAAGAAGGGTCGTAAAATCGGACAGAACTCATTTAACAACTGTCTTGCTTAGCAAGGGAAATTTGTAGCTCATTTGTGGTTGCTAATTGACGATTACCTGTAAATAAATGTTAGGGGTTCCCTCTCCTGAACTGCTGGAGAGTTCAGGGGTTTTGGCCTCAAACTGTGGTCATACGTCAAGGACTACCTGCAGAAAGAACCCAGTCTTCAAGAGGGCAAGTCTTTAACGGAGGGCAAGACAGAAGCAATTCTGACGGAGATGATGTTGCAGAAGGCAGGCCTTGTTCCAGAGAAGGGAAGCTGCCTAGGTCCCATCAGAAGACACTGTTTTAAAAAAGAGGCCTGGAGCATGGCTACTCCAATACTTACTATTCGGGCAGAAACAATGGGAAAACGACAATCAGTCGCATAATCAGACCTTGTGCCAAGAATAGCTTCATAGATTACAACCAGCATCGTGAGCTGCACTCAGTTCATTGAAAATCAGTGCAGTTCACATAGCAGAATTGTTACAGGACCTACTGAAGTGCATCCATAACTACCTGCATTACCATATCTTGTGCCAGCTGCAACTTCCAAGTGATCAGCCCTATGTAAAGCATATTGCAGTAGTCCACAAATGAAGTGACTAAGGTATGGGCGACTATGAGAAGGGATTCCCAGTACAGGGAATCACACAACTGGAGTTCTAGACATACCTGATCAAAAGGCCCCTGGGCAGAGCTACCACCTGTTATAAAAGGAAAAGCTGTGAGTCCAGGACTCCCAAATTATACACCAATGTCTAAGGTAGTGATACTCCATTCAGAACTAAACCTAGAAGAGCAGCTGAATGGAGAACCAGAACCAGAAAGCTATGCAGTCTTGTCCTGATTAAGCCTGAGCTTAGGCTCCCCATCCAGACTCTGACAGTCTTCAAGTACTAGGGAAATCACTTGGCCAGCCTGGGTCGGGCTGGGATTGGGATTGAGATGTACAAATGGATATTAGCACCACATATACAGTAGCTCAGTGGCACTCGACAAATCAGAAGCCTCCAACTCAACCTCTACTTGTTGTCAATACCAACTGAAACCATCCATAGAGGAAGAAAGAGAACCACCACTACATGCTGTCTCTCACTCCCCAATTCTAACAGACAGTCAAGAAGGATACTATGATCAATAACACCATCTCAAAACTTCTGGGGGATCAAAGAAAACTAGGACAGATACATTGCTATGATTCAACTGCTACCATCAGTTATCAGCAAGTAGGATCAACACTGGCTCCATAAGTCCCATTCTGAAATTCAACTGAAGGAAGTTCAGATAATCCACTTCATCTCTGCTCCTCTGAAGTTGCAACCTGAACACTTTCTCAAACATCTTCCCTAAAACAGGAGGGTTAAAGATTGGATGAAAATTGTCCTAGGACTGTTGATCCAGTGATATATTCACCCAAGGATACATTCACTACCACATGAACTCAGTCATATGACCCCTTCAGACAAGCTTAACTAACCAGGAAAGAAAGGAATTTAAGGACAGATGTTTGGGTTAATAATCATGAAGATTCTGTCCATTTTTTCAGAAACCAGAAAATCAAGTATTTCCTTGATAACAAAACAAGTTAATGTCTTAGTCAATTCACATGGACTCATTCATTCAGAATGAATCCAAGCGTCTTTTTATAACAGATGCCTAGTATATTCATAGAGTGGCCTTGAAGATACTTCTGTGACATGTCTCTCTTGACTAAATTACCTTAAATCAGGCTATTGCAGGTGCAGTAAGAGTGGACAATTGTGACAATGTCATGCTTCATATGGATTTGTACAAAAACTGAGTAATTCACTCTTCACACTGTCCTCCAGTGATACTCTACATGTTTTTTCTGTTGTTTCATCTTTCAGAGCTCCTTGGAAAACTGGAAGTCCCCATTGACAAATGGAGAGAAGGCCCATAGAAAGAATCCAAACCAAAGCCCCTCCTATCCATCTATTCCAGATGGCAACTAAGACCCCTAAATTCTCTGTAAAATATGTCTGGAACCATTATATGGGCCAATATAATTAACCTATCAATCAGGTGAAAAGCAATCATACTTGTCATGATAGAGTCTTACGATACCTGTTCTAAGGATAGGGTCTAATGGTGATTACAAACCTCAGAACTACTCCAGACTAAATGCTACACTAGGTTAGATTCAAATTGTCCGGTACTAATAACCTCTCTATCTCCACTGCCTATCCAGCAATGGAAATCAAACAGCTCAGGCAAGGCTATAACTGAGCAGCAAGAAGGCCAGTGCACCAGCAATAAATCCAATTGTTCCTCAAGCCCACTTTCAACCAGAGAGTATCACATCCAATTATCTCTGATGCAATACCTCAGAGAGTTGTTAAGCCTCCTTGAATGACAACCATAGAGAGTGAGGAGGATGACCTCGATGGAGATCTGCAAGCTATGTTACCACAGCAACAAGGGATGAAATATATATTAAGTCTACAACAGACAGGACAAAATTCAGAAAATGCTTGGACAGACACACCCTTAATTCCTCCCGAACTATGAGAAGGAAGAGACTCAACACAATCTGACTTTCAACATTCTGCTAGTCACTCTCAATAAGCATAGTTTTAGCATTTAGGATTTCCTAGTCTGATCTATCTAGCAGAGCTGACATTAACAGCTACTCTGAGCCCCATAGCCTGGCTTCATTTCTAAGAATGGAACATCCCAGTCTGGGCCCAGACAGGCTTCTGGGTGGGAAACATACTTACTCTGGACTCATACATGCCTGGTTGGCTGCCTCATCCAGATCCTAGATGAGACAGCTTTGTTACAAATTCATCTAGCATTTAGCAGCAGCAGGAAGGCAGTAACGCTGAGGATCTGGAGGCAAGAATGTTTAGCATTAAGGGCTAAACATTGTGGGTTGGAAATGTTAAATCTGCCTTCCCTGAGGGAGGTCTGTCCCCACATGCCTTTCACAATTGAGACTACCTGCTCTCTCACTGCCACTGGTCCCCATTACTTCCTTTTCTCACAAGCCAAGCATCATCTGATAGCTAATAAGCCTTAATTCAAACGCTTTGAAGGATCTGTCAAGTTTTCCTAATAAGGAATTTCTTTAAAAGCAATAAAATTTTTTTAAAAAATAATAATAATTAACTTCTCTTATCATCAGGAGCAATTTGCTATTGACTAGAACTGTTTTGGAAAGAGGCAAGAAACGATTACGCTGTCCTTAATTCAACCAGCTTCCAGCAGTGCAGGAAAATACATGGTACTATACTTAAAAAGACTTTTTTGGCGTACGATAAGAACTTGCATACATTACTATAGGAAAAGGTAATCCCCATAAAAGCAGTCTTATCAATATCAAAAATGGGCATTTTTAGGTTTCTTTTCTGTTCAAAAAAGATCTCTGCCCAGCAGCCATGATTCCCTTCAACATGAAAAAGAAATCAAATAACAAGGATGGACAGAGAAAGAACGGTAAGTGGTTAAAATGTGCTGGCAAACTTTCATCTCCTCATGTTTAGTTTTTAATATCAATAGGGGATTCCCATGGTGAGACTGCAAGGTGATTAAATGATCAAGCTCACCCACATTCTTGGGCTTTTAACCTTTATTTACACTGTTCATTTTATGGTTTCAATTGTGAATTTATTGCATGCTGCCCAGAGTCTCATTTCATGACAGGGGAGACTATAGAAATCTATTAAATAAAATAAAATGGCGAGCTTCTCGAATGCAGCTGAAGTAATGCACACAAGGCCTTCTGCAGTGCATTATCTTTAATACTGGTTTGTTGTCAAGCTAGCCACTGTTAATCATAAGACAAACCTCAGACACCAAGCCAACAGGAAGAAACTTGACCTGAGCAGTGTTTCTTCTACCAGCAGCTCTGACACAATGCTTCCAAAGATAAAAGGGAGAAAGCTAAGCATGGGTTTATTCATGCCGCCACAGATTAACTGAGGATTGGATTTCTATCTTTAAGATAATGTTTCCAACCCAACTAAAAAAGTCTTCCAACCTTACAAGCAGCCTTTCATCATTAACAACTCGTTTTGCTTACTAGAATAACAAGAGGCACCTGGCTTGCAAGAGATAATTTGGTTTGACAACCTATCCTTCTGTTATACATTCAGGAAATTGTGTGTCCCCCCTCCCACTGCATGGACTGAGTCTGATGACCAAATGGGCACATCACCAAATTCTCTGACTTATCAAACATCTTGCATTGTATTAAACAGTATTTCAATAAAGTTAAAATAACAACAACAACAAGGGAACTGCCAAAACAGCAGACAAACAAAAGGTCAGTTTCCAATTGACAAGTTGATTTTGTAAAACTGCAACAGAAGGAAGACCAGCTCGAACGTAGCATGGATTACAAGAAGGCATTTAATCCCCTGCCAGATGATTGGATTATCAAGTGCCTAGAAATAACACGAACATCAGAAGAAACATCAGCTTTGTGCAAAGGTGACTGGGCACAATGGAAGACACAGTTGCTGGATAATGGTGATAAGAGTGGAAGAGGTTAATATCAAGAGAGGAACCTTTCAAGGAGTCTCAGTATCACCATTACTGTTTGTCATTGCATTTATTCTTCTGTAAACAATACTGAATAATTCAGGCCATAGCTAAATATCAAACATCAAAAAACATCTGCCAGGCTATCACACCTCCTTTACATCGATGATCTAATGCTGTATGAAAATACAACGTCTGAAATAGAATCGCTGCTCAACACTGTCTGTATTTACAGCCAAGCTATTGCAGTGAAGTTTGGATGGGACAAATGTGCCTCACTCATCATCAAATGGGGAAAAAATAATGAAAACTGAAGATGCCCTGTGGAAATAGTATCAAGAGTCTGGATGGAGACGATCGCTATAACTTCTATAAGGTTAGAAGAGAATAATCGTGAGAGTGAAGAAGATTTTAAAGTCCAAATTCAGGGTAGGAAATAGCATCAAGCCAATTAATACCTAGGTAATTCCAGTCATTAGATACTCAGTTGGAATAGTGGACTGGACTCAAGCAGAACTGAGTAAAGACTGAGTAAAGATCAGTAAAATAATGACAATGAATCCCCTTCATCTACAGTGATATTGACTCTACTTATCAAGGAAAACAGATGAGGGTACAACAGACAGTTAAAGAAGAAATAAAAAGAACATTGAAAGAATATATGAAGGAAAATGAAGACGACACATCGAAGATAGCATGCTATGAAGGCTTACTGGAGAGTACTGGAGAGACCAAACTGGCCTATAAAACCAAATGAAGAATATAAAGGAAACATAGAAGGCAAAATATTACATGGCCAGTACATAAACAAATAGCAGGCAAAGCACTTAATCCCAGACCTGGCAGTGACTAAGAGCAGGAAACCTGAAGACAGAGACGGAGGGGCTAATTCTGACTTTACACGTCCAAGCCTTAAGAACAAATGCATACAAAGCCAGAATTAAGAAGATGACAGACAGAACATGCTGCCTCCGCAAAGAAGCGAAAGAAAGAGGAACATCTCATTTTTTGGCTACTGCAAGAAGATTGCCCAGACTGATTACAAACAATGGCATGACAAAGTAGCAACAATGGCACACTGAAATATTTGCAAGAAGTACCAATTGCCTGCAAGCAAAAACTGACCCACAAAATAGACAATGTAACTGAAAACGAGGAAGCTAAAGTGCTCTGGGATTTTAGAATTCAAACAGAGAAGCACCTGCGACACAGCATCCCAGACTTAATTGTTGATAAGAAAGACAAAGTCTGAGTAGTGGATGTGGTAATATCTGGAGACAGCAGAAGAGGAGAGAAATAACTGGAGAAAAATCGTAAAATACAAAGACCTGCAAATAGAAGTACAACGGCTTTGGCAAAAGGAAACAAAGATACTACCAATAGTAATAGTAATCCCAATGGGGAGTAATAGGTGCAATCCTAAAACATCTGGAGCACTACTTGAACACATCAGCATTAACAAAATCATCATTAGTCAATTTCAAAAGGCAACTTGACCTGGAGCAGTTTACACCCTGTAAGGACACATTCAGCACCATCAAACAACAACATTTGCTTATCCCAGAAGGGAAGGACTCAATAAGTCAGGGCTGTCAAACTCTCAGTCCGTGGGCTGGATGCATCACATGCTGGCCATGCCCACATGCAGTTTAGCAAAGGGGGGGAGGGAAAAGTTACAATATGTTACATGACAACTTGGTGACAATGCGAGTTTGACACCCCTGCAATAGGTGAATAAAAATACCAAATCCTGTCTAAACATCTAGCTGACTGTGCAACCAACCATACTTTATAAAACGTGCATGCTACCCAACTCAATGATTTGGTGCAGCTCAAAAAATCAATGAAATTGCAGTAAAATCATTGAAATGTAAAAAGGTAAAGATAAAAGTTGGCAAGCACAAAAAAACGGCCTCACAGTCCCTTGCCAAAACACCTCATTTTCCTTCTAAACAACAGCAGAGTGGGGGCCATCCAGATTTTGGGGGAAGCTCAAACCAAAGATCAGATGTTGCAATAGAGAAGGTGTGCTTCCGGGATCCCGACAGACAGCAATGTTTAATCAAACGAACTCAAGGCATGCTAGCTCTGCAGAATTGAATTATTTGGGTAGATATTATGGGAGGCAAGTACCTCTTACATAACCAGGTTCTGCGGAATACAGGGCCTAGTTTTATTAAGCATGTAACAGAAATGCCATGAGGAAGACTGATGTAGACTTGAAAAAGCCACCATTATTGGATGTTCCTGCATGTTTTGCATTGTGGAACAACAAGAGAGCCTATGCAATGACCGTATCTCATTCTGTGCCAATCTATGGCCAATTATAGCCTCTTCAAGGAAAGGAAGGAGTGTCAAACTTCTTGAATATAACTAACACCAATTTCTGTTCTCCAAGAAAATACAAGTGATTATCAACTTAAAATTATTGCAGGATCCAATCATCAGGACCAGAGGTTTAGTCTTTGAGCTTTTGGACTTGTACTGCAGCCCATTCTCAGGTAACTTCACTTTCAAATGCTGTCTGTGCATGGAGGTACACCATATTGATAATATGAATAACAGGTGGCTCAGTTTTTTATAAGTAAAAAGATTCCAAAAGAATAACATTCTTGCAGATGTTTTATTACCCAAATTCAGTTACCTTGCACTGGTGTAACTTAGCTGGGTAATGAAACTTCTATTAGCAGAAAACAAAGCTCAGAAAACTCCGTACAAGGAAGATTGGAAACTTGGTAAACCTTATTTTATGGAATCTAACCAGCTTTCAGACATTCTCTTCAAGTTATTATTCTCACGTTGCAAATGGAATTACAATCTTAATAAAGAATGGCTTGCCCAAAACTGTATTTAATAGGATAAACCAGTTCCTTTCAGGGGCAGTACTATTTTAGTTATCACGAATGAATTAAGACTGTCCAATGAAAAATGAAAGACATCTGATATGTATAAAAACAATAAGTCAGAATGAAAATAAATACAGATAGTCCTCGACTTATAACTATTCATTTAGTGACTATTCCAAGTTACAACAGCACTGAAAAAAGTGACATATCACATTTGCAACCACTGCAGCATCGCGATGGTAATGTGATCAAAATTCACTTGGCAACTGACTCATATTTATTGACAATTGTAGTGTCCCGGGGTCATGTGATCACATTTTGCAACCTTTATGACAAGCAAAGTCAATGGGGCAGCCAGATTCACTTAACAACTGGGTTACTAATTTAACAACCGTACTGATTTCCTTAACAACTGTGGCAAGAAAAGTCGTAGAATAGGCCAAAACTCACTTAACAACTGTCTTGCTTAGCAAGGGAAATCTGGGGCTCAATTGTGGTCATAAGTCGAGGACTACCTATAAATAAATGTAAGAGGGTCGCTCTTCTGAACTGCTGAAGTAGACCTCTGCAATTGCTAGAATCTATTCCATATACTTCAGGTACATCAAGTGGAATACCATAAAAGGAATCATTTGAAGCTTATTAGTTCAACATAAGATACTTACGCTGCCCACTCAAGCTTTTCGTTTTTGATTGAATTGTAAAGAGCCTAGAAAAGAAAATAAATTAAAAAAAATTAAGTGGATTCGGATGACCATATATAGAAGATAACTTTTTATAAAATCTAAACATCACAAATTACCACATACATGCTGCACTAAGGATTAAAACGTTATTCCTTAGCCTAGGGTGCATAAAATATCTTTGTCGTGTTCTAACGCTGCTGAACTCATTTTTTTTTTCATTAAGCCTAGAGACGAGGAAAGACTTTTAACAACCCATCGCTGACTTGGAGAGGTTCCAAAAGTTAAGAGTTTGTTACACAGAAGTCCTCCTCAAGTGTCTTTGCTCTCTAGCACAGAGCTGGAGAGGATGAATAGGCTCGTATTTAGTATTTTATTACAGATAAAACCTACATAGTCCTTTGGGAACAAGCACAGGGCCTGGTTTAAAGATCTCAGTTCTCAATACTGAAGAAAACAAAACAAATCACCCCATCCATCCACTCATAGGATTAGTTTCAAATTAACAGAGACTAAAAACATGTCCTGAACAATGATGTCGAAGCTTCAGATGAGGTAAATTTTGCTCATATATATCTGTAGTTTTAGGAACACTAAGCCAATGACAACCCATAAAGCTGATTCTAAACTTAACACAAGGCCCCCCCCCCCCCCGTGAATCCCTATAGAAACTCTAGTTTCTAAGGTCATTTTTAATATTATGTCCCTTAGACACTTTTTTTTTAATATTTAAAATTTGGAATAATAGCTTCTGGTACCCCTCTTTCAAATGAGAGGTAAACTGTATAGATCAAGAATGCACAAATAAGGGAGATAAAAGGAAGGGAAAATGCTACATCAATGCCAATAGATTTGTTTTGACAAGAAAGGGATTTAAAGATCTATGCTTGAATCTTGGCCACTGCGCTTGACATTTGATATTCTGCAATTAAAGTCTCCAAATAAAATGACATTAAATTCATGTAGCGTATTCTGAATTTTTACCCTCCTGCTACAAATCACATTATTAAGAGCTGTTAAAGTGACACATATCAGACATATAAAAGCCAATTCACCTATCATTTTACCTATTCCTATTAAATATAACATGGTAGAAAGCCCAGAGAAGGTGGGAATAGTATGACAGGTAATATTGCTCAAGCATATCATTAAACAGAAGGTCAGGTAGCCTTTAAAAGATTGAGTATTAGTAACAGTTTGCTTTTCAAAATTTTCCGATATACAAATAAAACCCAACCCTTAAGTATTTTCTGCATTTATTTAAAGTCGTTTATATAGAATCCTTCCTAAAATCGATGCAAAGTCATGTAATCTTGGGAAAATAAAAACACCTGGTTTCAAAAAAATAACAGCAATTCATTAGATGAGCTCTCTAGAAAACGAATTCCATAAACTTGACACTAACATCTGTGCTTTGAAATATGAAGCCCATCCAGCTACTTAACAACTGAAATACCTCAATATAGTCCCTAACATGCAAGCACCAGCTTCCCATCTGGTCCTAGCAGCTGTATTCTGAGCTAAGTGTAAATTCAGCCTTCAAAAGGTGTGTGTCTCTGTGTGTGACTGAAAGCTGAATGTCTTTCAGCTCCTGTAAGTTTTAGAAATACAACAAAACCAAAAATAATCAATGTTAAACAAATACTTCAAAAGCATCAGTCTATAGTTTCTATACTCCTGGGGTCATCCTTCCACCCCATCACTGAAGTCTTCCAAAAGAACCAAAAATCTCCAGGGGGAAGCACAACATATAAGCCTGAAGAGAAAATTCTAAATGTTGCTAGATTATGGATTACTGTCTGCAACAGCAACACATCTGGAGATTACCATTCTGCAGGCTGCTTATTTGAGAGTTCTGACTACAATAGTATCATGACAGTGGATATGTTTCATATATGCAGAACAATGATGAGGTTTGTTAACTACAGGTCAAATCCTTTATTATGTCACATTCATCCACCAGAAATATCAACTGTAAGAAATCAATTTCAAAGGAAGAATAGTGTGTCTAGATTACTTATGCAGCTGTTTCTCTTTCTAGCACATCAGCTTCAAGAAAGTTTAGAATCATTCATTCATTCATTCATTCAATTTATACAGCCATCCATCTCACATATTTGACTCAAGGTAGCTTACAATAAAATAGATTAAATACATAATGTAAAAAATAAAACACATAACAGCCAGGCATCACTCAAACAACTATTAATTTAACCCACAGATGGGCTCCATTACACACCTAGAATCCAAGACACATATAAAAATCACCAAGTTTCACGTCCTTTGAAAGTTCAGCAGGGAGGGGCCAATCTAATCTCAGAGGGGATGGATGTTCCACAAGGTGGGCATCATGGCAGAAAAGAGGTGCCTTCTGAGCTCCACCAGCCAACACTCCTTGGCCGACAGTACCCAGGGATCTAATAGGTAGGGTAGATGCCACTGGGGAATGCTGGTCCCACAAATAATTCAGTGCCAAGTCATAAAGAATTTTAAAGGTGACGGTCAGATTATTCTGAGTTTGCATGATCTTCTTCCTTGCCTGATGCAATCAGGAAACATCATGAAAACATCATTGCCATGTTAAAAATCCACAATTAATGGCATGCATTTCACCATCATAAGCTTCCTTATTTCCAAAAGATTTTTATTTTTAATTGTCCAACAAGTCAGTATTCAAAGATTTGATAATTAAGTCAGAAAAAGTAGTTAGTAACCCTCTCTTTCTTTCTTTGCTCTAGGAAACTGAAACATAACAAAACATGGCAGGAATTTCTGAAAATTTCATATCAGGTATAATTCCAAATCTAAGTGTGACTAGAGTATTAGATGTACACTACCTTAAACTTCATTCTAGAAGAATACTTAAGTGTGTGGGTATGCATGAGCTTGACTAGGTAGTTTTACATCTATTAGTATTGTAAGATAATAACACGTTGCTATCAAAATATTGATATTTATTTCAGCTTTATCTTTCCTTCAACACTTGTTGACTTCAAGACTGCAGAATCTTTTTGTGCCATATTTTATCCAGCTCCAAGTAATATCCACATCCAAATCCTTAGATGCTGGCAAGATTCAGCAAACCAATGGATATAATGTCCAAGTACTAAATACTGTGTTTAGGAAGTTCTAAATTTAGACATTAATCTAACATTTTGTTATTAACGAAGATAACATGAACCTCCACCCACCATGAATTTCTTCCTATTGAGCACTGCATATTAAATCTTTGAAAAGATCAATAGTGCATTTGGAGATGACATTTCCTTTTTCATATAAGGTATCCCATTACATGTAAAATATTTCCCCAATGAGTGACAGTAATTGGGATTTAAATAGTGAGAGCCCAAAAAAGAGGAATAGTTGATGATAGTTGATGATGTAGATGATAAAAGCAATGCATATTCATGCTCTCATCTGGTCACTTCATTAGTTTTCTTGAGAAGATGATAAAAAGCTATTTGATAATTGGAAATTTTGTTTCTATTATATGAATTATGATTTCAGGCCCTGTTAAACTGTTGAATGCTCCATAGGTAGTTTCTCTCTTGAAAGCATGTTTTAAAAAAAAAGATTAAATTGAGATTAGAGGGTGTATAATCACAATATATGTGGCTCAGATGATCAATGGGATTTTAAAAAAAAAATATTATCTTTATAAAAGTGCCTAGAGATATTATTCCATGCTAAGTATGACTAATTACCATACAACTTGTTGACTTTGCACACCCATAATAAATGGCAGCCCTTCCAACATATTGGAGAAACAGAATGAATTAATTTAAATATTGCCAACTTCAAGATCACTCAAGTACATCTCTATGTCCTGGGTCTATCTTCTGGTGCCATTGGGAGCAGGGATTCACATAATGCTAAATCACAATGGCTAGGTTTTATAAACCACGCTATACTTACTTTTATGCACAAACAAGGTCATTGTCTTTGTGGAAAAAAAAACCCTGCATATAATTTCCTACTATAGGGCTACAAGCTTCTTAAATGAAGTCCATACGGTTCTTTTAAATCATTATTAGTGAGCCACATTATGTATTCTGCGCACTTCATTCCAGAATCACTGCACCAAACCATTAGGTTGTTTTTCTTAAAAAACAAACCAACCCATGTTTCTTAATCTTTAAAAGAAAATAAAGCAAATAAGCAAGCAAGCAAGCAAAAGGAGGAAAGAATAGTACAGAAATATGTATAAGTAGACAAAAGAATTACCCAAGATTGCACAGTTAGTGCTTAGTATATTGCTGATTAGAAATTAACCATTAAACATTAATTTAAGTACATTGGATTATTTTAGCAATGTCAGAATTTAAATCTTTGACCAAGGTGTCATAATTCCATTATTTGTTGTTCGAAAATACAAAGAAAAAAAACAAAACTACATTATAAATATTACTTTCTAACTTCTCCTTTCATACTCCGATGTTTCATTTACAGACATTTAAAATGTTTTGTGTTTGCGAAGTATTTCTCTGCTTCCCCCCCCCCCTCAAAAACTATACAGTACTCTAGGTATTTATATTTGCCTTATTGCATAATATTGGTTATACATCTGTTGTGAATACGTGATGTTAATTTTACCATTACTACATATTCTCCAACTTTTAAGTTTCCAGTATGATATCTTCAATAGTGTATCTCTTTTTCAATATTGTGCTAAAATTTATCCTTATTGCTATAAACATGTATCCTAATCAACTGGAATAGTTCTTGTTGATGTGTTTTGAAAATATACCTTGTAAAAAGAACTGTGATTTTATTTCAAACTGGACTTCCAAAATTCTTTGAGGAGTGCTAAATCTTGCTCTGCTTTCCCAGTGGACTGTAATTGCATCAGTTTGCTCCCTTTTATTTTATCAATTGTTATTTCATTCAGTCTGTCTCTTGCTATTATCCGACACATATTTTGATATCCCTTGAGCCTGTTTCTGTGATGTACTGTTTAGATGTTATCACTCATAGGGAGCTTTCATCACACACAAAAACATCGCATTTAAAAATACATGAGTAAGCCTGAAGATCTGCGCTCCCAATTCTGCACAAAAGCCACCCTTCCAAAATTCGGTCTAGGGTTTCTCAGCTAGCATGGCTGAAGGACATGTTGCCTGATAATTTGAGGAACTAAAGTCCAGTTACTTTGGGGAAACACCTCAGACCAACATTGTTTTGACATCTGTTCCTCGGATTACAGATTTCCAATATCTAATTCCAGATCCAGCTCACAGCTTCGATTTCTACTAACAGCTGAACTCTTTGAATGTGGGCCGGAAAACTACTTAAGTCTGAGGAGAAATTTGGTCATGACAGAAGTCCTGAGAGGGAGTCTGCACTTTGGAAGGTCTGTTCTCTAGGAAAAGCAGCTGCAGCCAGGCAGAAATACTCCTCCTCACTTCCCTCATGCATTCAGACATACATTCATCTAGTTACTCATAGGCATCCAAACCATGTTGCAGTTGCCTGTACTAATTGAGCCATACATTGGTGTTTTCAAGGACATATTTTCGTCCAGAGGCAGCCTCACCCAACCTAGTCTATTGAGCTTACAAATGCAAATGCTAAGAAAGAGTGAAAAGAGGTGTGTGTGTAGTACAGAAGATGAAAGCAAATGGCCTTCACACAAGGAAGCTGAGGCAACATCTGGAGACTAGCAGCTATTTACAAGCGGGCAAGATGGTTTTCATTCAACTGCCTGAACCACAAACTACGATGAGTAGCATATCCTGGTGGGAATCCCGGCTCGAGTTTGAAGCTTTGCTGGGAGACCAGTAACAACTAGTTGAGAACAACCACACAGAAACAGCGCCTCATCCCAACTAGTGCAAGAAACTTTTGGAAAAAGACAAAGGCCCTTGTGTAGTCCTTGACTTACAACAGTTCACTTAATGACAGTTCAAAGTTGCAACATCACTGAAAAAAGTGATTTATGACCATTTTTCTCACTTACAACCATTGTAGCATCCCCATGGTCACATGATTTACATTCAGATGCTTGATAACTGACTCACATTTATGACAGTTGCAGTGTCCTGGAGTCATGCGATCACCTTTTGTGATCTTCTGACAAGCAAAGTTGATGGGGAAACCAGATTCACTTAACAACCATGTTATTAATTGATCAACTGCAATGATTCACTTAATAAATGTGGCAAGAAAAGTCATCAAACTGAGTAAAAATCACTCATTTAACAACATAATTTTGTAGTTGTACAAAATTGTAGTTGTAAGTTGAGGACTACCTATACTTTAAAGACTTGGGGTTTTTTTGTTTGAAGTAGTAAAACTTATAGTAAAAGAAGTAAAAACACATATTTATGTGGCAAAATCACTTTGCAAAGTCCTAGAAGGGTAGAGTTGACCCAGAAAAATAGCCTCTTATTGGGAAGTAATAAAGCACTGCATACAATTTTGCCAGGCTGTGTTGTGTCCAGTTCTTGGAGAGGAAAGTACCCTCAAAGGTTATTTACTTATAGCATTGCCTATAGCACTGCTCATAGCACTGCCTCTAAAAAAAGCAATACCTTCTCTCTACATCCTTTGTTTACAGCAACAGATAATCATCTAGGCATCTCAACTGTTATCGTTTTTCCAACTGATGTCATACGTGCCCTTCAATTTTCTAAGGGTCCAACATATGTTACATCTGCTAAGTACCGGTACTGTATTTACATAAAACAAAGGATTCTAAATATAAGCTTAGAATTAAAAAAAAAAAAACTACTGTCTCTATTACTATATACACTTAGCAAAATCTAAGGCCAGCCTTTCCTTTTAAATATAA
>JANHFJ010007326.1:10575-22654 GCA_032468195.1 Cerberus rynchops | reverse complement strand
TTGTTCATTTATGGATTCTAATCTCTTTTGAGCTCCTAAAATCGTTTTTTGAGAAAGCGCGCCTCTTAAAAATATGATCTGTTTTAAAGGAAGTGGAACTGACAGTAGGCACTAAAAACTTGAAGTAAGCATTGCCTAAAATTGGACACGAAAATTAATTATTTTTAATTGGAATTGTAAATGGCTGGCGTTGCTAGTTTGAGCCCCAGAGAATGGCTTTTGCTGACAAATATGTAGATGGATTCTGAAGGCCCAGGGAGCTCTTTTCTGTTGTTGATGTTTGAAGGAAGAGGAAGTGGTTGATCATTCATTTTTTATGTTTGGCTTTTATACCCTGACACCCTGGAGGGATATTGGAAAGATACTTAGATAGGTGAAATCTCAGCATTGCTCTAATCATAGTTCTGCTGAGGTGAAAACTACTTTACCTCAAAATTATTCTTAATACAAAAGGGATAGCTAAAGCTATATTGGCAATGGTGATTAAACTGTTACCTGTCACAATGGGTCAGAATGAGAGGGCTACATTGAGATGAACAATTCTGTAGGTCAAATTTCAATCCTGGATGAATTTATAGGCAGTCTCTGTAGTTTTATCAGCCACAAATGGTCGGCAGTTGCCTTCTGAGGCAAGCTGTATTTTCACTGATTTTTGGAGCCTGGGGTTTCCTAATGATCACTTATTCAAATACTAACCAGGTCCAAGCTGTCTTGGAAAAATCTGGATAGATTTTCATTATCACTCAATGTCAGCTATATAGGGTGCTGTTATCTACCTGGCAGGTGATAGAAATCCCTAATTTATAATTTGGTATATTTAATAACAAGTCATACAGATATCCAGACATCATCCTATCAGATCTATTTGTCTATTATAATCAGATGCCCTCACAGTTTGTTATAATTTATGTTGTTGTTTTAACCATTCAGTCGTGTCCCTCCATGCTATCTTGTCAAGCACAGCTTCTTTCAATGGATGTTCAACTTTCAGATCTGATATTGTCAAGTCAGCATTTTCTTTGCTTGTCCCTTCTTGTTCCACTAACCATTCCTAGCATCACTGCTTTCTCTGATGAATTTCCATGCATGACATGGCCAAAGTAAATCGGACATAGTCTTATGATTTCAGCTTCTAGTGATGTGTCTAGTTTTATATGATTTGACACCTTTCTGTTAGCTACTCTGGCTGTCCGTGATATATGCAATAATTTACCTCAGCAGCACAATTCAAAGACATCAATTTTTCTTCAATCAGCCATTCTTAGTGCCCAACTTTCACACCTATACATCATTATAGGGAAGACTTGCTCTAACTAGCCTGCTTTTTGTATTTATATCAATATCTCTGTTTTCCAGATCTTATTCATGTTAACCACAGCCTAGGGTTATTGTGTGTTTGATTTCAGGAGTAGAACTGCCATTGTGAACAATTTTGGATCCAAGGAAGATACATTCTCTAAACTAATTCAATCTCCTCCTTGTTGATTTTAAACATCTAATGTCCATTTACAGTTCTTGCCCTTATATTTGTTTTTCTGATGTTAAGACTCAATCCTACTTTTTCACTTTTGTCCTTTATTTTTCAGATCATTTTTTCCAAGTCTGCCTTAATTTCAGCTGATAGTGGTATATCATCTGCATGAATACCTCAAATTATTTACTGATCTTCCCTCAACCTTCACTCCAACACCAGGCAGTTCCAGATCTAATTTCCACTGCTGAGGACCACCTCAGCATACAGGTTGAACAAAAAAGGTGTCACCATAAACTGTTCTCACTGTTGCCACCTGATTCAGTGTACAGTGTTCTGTACAGAGTTGATCACGTGAGTTGGGACACTGAGATCGTGCAAAGCTGCCCATAGCTTATTGTGTTCTACACAGTCAAAAGCTTTTCTGTAATTGATAAAGCACATACAAAGATCCTTTTGGATATTCCATAATCCATCTAATATTGAGAATGTGCTCTCGAGTGCCATGCCCCTTTCTAAAGTCAGCTTGTACATCAGGTAACTCTTGTTCGATGACATTCTGTAGCTCTCTTTAATGTTTTTAAACGGAATCTTGCTTGCATGAGAAATCAATGCAATTGTGTGATAGTTGGAGCAGTCTCTAGGATCACCTTTCTTTACTGATAGGATAAAAACAGACTTTTTCCAGTCCTGAGGCCATTGATATGATTGTCATCAACCATATGTTGGTCCCAAGCCTGAATAAATGGGGAGTGTTAGGGAAAGCAATGGTGAACTACCCTGTAACAAAAATCTCACCAGAACACTTTATGGTGTAATAGCTTGCAAGCTATTGGAGAAGAGCAAGAGCTAGCTTTTAGTAATCAGAGTTTATATGATGTTGCTGGAGAAAAGCCTTTGGGAAGCCCAACATTTATAATATAATCACTAATGAATGACTGATTACAATAATGCTATCAGCCATGAATCTACATGCCTAAGAATGTAGCAATATAAATATATATCACATTTCAACACATCTTCCTGCTTACTAGGGTTCATGATCCAAAAAGCCTTACCACACTATGCATACACAAATCCTTAACTTTATTGATTCCGCCTTCACCATTCCATCTGTGGGTCAGTAAACTATGTGCATTTCTTGACAGTTAAGAAATCGCTGAAGTCATTCCAAGCAAACTTTTAATTCATATGTCATCACAATCTTCACGGAACTAATTTTGATTTCCACTGGAAAGCACACTTATTTTCATTGAAGAGTTGGCACAAAGAAAATTTGCTGTATATCTGCAATGACCTACTGTTGTTAGAGCTTTTACTCAGTATGTGAAACTCAGTGTTTTCCCCTTTCTTTCAAATCATTTCAAACTTTCAAATCCAAGGAATTGAAGTGTTTGTAAATATTTGACAGAGCTACTCAAGCAAGTACCGAATATGTCTCCATTGTGATAAAATGAAAAAGTGCAGTCAGGTATGAATGTGGGGAAAAACCAACAAATTATCCTAGTTGGTTCTATGGCAAAAGATAGATCATTTAAATAAATAGAAATCCTGAGTCCTTCTATTCAGCAAAAGGCTTTTAAGCCCATAGTCTGAAACAGAAAAGTCTTACTGGGCCAATAAAAGAAAGCAAGTAATTGTTGCAAAAATGAAATTTTACTTCATATATAACATGGAGAGAATGACTTTTGCCCTGTCCTTTTAAACAGTTTTTACTTAAAATAACAGGAGGAGCTTGCGGTGGTGTAATGAAATTGTAATTATCTATTGAAAAGAATGTTGAAAGACTTTAATATATTTATTCACTTTTCTCTCTCTTTTTAATTTTTTCACTTTTTTATTTTTCTCTTTTTCTCCTCTCCCCCTTTCAATTTGTCTTTTATTCTATGAAATTAACTCTGAATTTAAAAAAAAGATTGGGGAAGAACCCATCAAAATTTAGGGAGTGCTTTCTAGGTAAACTTTCTAGGTAAACCATTCCAGCTTTAGACACCAGTTCCGCCGTTTTTGGTTTTCCAAATATGATAAACAGTTGCCAATGTATGTGGCATACACTATATTCCATTCACATTCTTATTAAAATAAAAACCTGCTTATTTCTCAAGTCTCCAATTTCTTAAATCACCAAATAGAATGATAATGCTTTTTCTTGGACTGAACTGTTTCAGGAAGGACAATGGACTGCTGGTTAAGAATGTTTGTCCATGCAAAGGAGTAAGCATTTTGTTGAATTTTAGAAAATGCCTCACTCAGATTGAAGTGATTATATCATAACCAGGCTGTGTGCTTTGGATGCTATCAGAGGGGAGATAGAAACCAAGAACTAAGCAAAATCTGTCTTAAAAATGGCTGTAGCTACATTATAATGATCAAAACTGTATATTTGTACTGAAACACACTTGAAGCACAACTATAGAATATGATAAATGAAAATAATTATATTGCCATTTTGATCCATAGCTATAGCCAACCAAATCCAGCCATCTGAAATAGCACCAGTTCCAATAGGTGATATAGGAATGAATAGATATATTTCATATGAAGATATATTTCATATGGTTTAGTCGATCTCACTCTGGTTTACAGTTTGTTCATGCAAATATTTAATTTTAAAGATTTAATACTCTTTTTTTTTTTTTTGCTGATGGATTACCTTTTCTTACAGCTTTTGCATCACTTTACATAATCTTTCTGTGGTTTTTGAGAAAAGTTTTATTTTATGCCAAGAACTGCTTAATTCAGTTTCCCTGGATATGTTTCTTAAATTGCACAATTTAAAAAAAAATTGGATTGTAAACTAGCATGTGTCTTTTTATAGATAATATTATAGGGCTGCTACTTTTAAAAATCTCTAAGGTTTTACAAAATTTGTCTTGTTAGAAATAATAATTACTATTTCTTTATTTTCTACAGTTTTTGCTATTTAGCAAAACAACAAAAGTTTATTTGTGGCTCATCACATTAAATCTTAAATCAGTTCTCTGGTTTCTGAGATTTCACAGGACATTACCTACGTATTTTCAAACATTTCTTAGCAACTAAATAGTAATGGAGGAGGAGGAGGAGGAGGAGGAGGAGGAGGAGGAGGAAATTCTGAAAATATCTTTTCTAAAAGACTTTTATCGAATCACAGTACAGACAGTCATGACTAAAG
Organism: Cerberus rynchops; assembly: GCA_032468195.1. NCBI lineage: Eukaryota > Metazoa > Chordata > Lepidosauria > Squamata > Homalopsidae > Cerberus > Cerberus rynchops. The sequence goes on along the minus strand of JANHFJ010007326.1, from coordinate 18,029 downwards.
GCAATGAATTAATTAATCCAACAGGAGGATAGAGCAAGTGACCAGTGATGTATGAAATTAATCATATTTGTAGCAATATTAAAACTGATATAAAAGAGTAACTGAGTTTTAGATATTTATGCTTTAAGAAGGTTGAGCATTTTACCAACCAAGAGCCTACATATGTGATGATTCATAGAATAAAATACTTAATTCAAGATTATTGCTCCTCAGAGACCAATACTGCTAAAATTGCTCTCATCATGGCTAAGAACAGAATCTGCTGAGGGAACAATCTCTGCATATGACTACAGGGATTATTTATGAAGATCTAATAGAGATAATCTCCACCAAGAGCTTCAGTGAAGGAAGAAAATAGGATGACATTCAATAACCCCAGCTAAATTGAGTTCTATGAGGCAACAATGGATCAGAATAGGGCATATTTTACATCTGCAACGCTTTTATTTTTCTATTTACTAATCACACACTGTTTAGGACTACGATTTGCCTAAACCAAAGCCCTGAATTGCTGCACTTAGAGCAATTCCAGCATATTTTGTCTCTGTTCATGACTGACTTCTCAATGCTGAGACTGGAATTCCAGCTTGTTCTTTGTGAGCACAGTATGTCCATCACATAGGTGGACCAACATATGCAGGAGGTGGGGACCAAGTTCATTCAGTGTCCTACTGTCTCATTCACATACCAACCCAACTAATAAGACAATTTGATGCCTCTTTCTGTTAGAAGGGATTTGATGTTACCATTGGTTTAGCTAAACTGAGCTTAAGCATATGTGCCAGAAAAAAGAAGGCAGAAGGGATTCATTCCCCCCCCCCCTTGATATTTTGGCATTTAATGAAATGAGGGGGAATTGACACAGCTGTCATCTGTTTCCAGCTCCACCCTAACTTGATATGCACAAATTCTTTTAAGCATTCTTGTTTTAAGTCATATACCTCTCCCACCTCTTGAAAAAGATAATATTTATACAACCCATCATGTTAATGAAATCTCAACAAGGATCTAAGGTTTAAATACATTCAGAACAATACTGAACTGCAGAGGTCAAATATAAAGTCTAGGAAAGTAGGGTTTCCAATTGTCTAGCCATCATGCTCTTGGCTAGAAGACGAAAATATATAAGCCAAAAAGGAAAGACAGAATGTTTTTATGATGTTATATTTCCTTAGGTGGATTCCTTTAAAAAAAGGCAGCACCTTTTCACAATAATGTTCTGCTGTTGCCGTTAAAAAGATGTTTCCAGAAAAGTGTGTGGAGTGGGGGGACATTTTGTACATACTCAAATTGGATGCCCACAGATATTCTATCTGACATATCTGGAAATATCAGAAGCAAAATATAGCAGCCCTGTATGAAGATAAATAGCATGTGAAAAATGCATCTGAATCTGTTTTCTTTAAATAATGACCTGGGTTCAACATGCTAGACAGAATCAAAAGGCTTGCAGAAAAATAAAAATAATCTTGTAAGAAATGGGCAATTTGCCCAAAATTCCAGCAATGACCAAGGGAACTCCATAGTTATCTAGCTCAGTTTCTCAGATATATGGAACATTGGCTATCAAAATAAATATAGAAAATGGAGGCAGGAGGTAATAGATTCTTCAGTCTGCCCTAGGCTGTTGGTCTGCAGCTGTCAAACTTTCCAGCTACCCCAGGCAACAGCACTGTGTCGGGGAATTCCAAAAATGATAGTACCAATATTTTTAGAGCTTTTAAATCAAGACCCAATTACTGTTTTCTGAGTTCAAATAATGTTATTATGGCCTTTGTTTTATACAACAGGGGCATTCCCAAACTGGATCCTCAATTCACAAACAAACAATTGCTAATTGCTCCATTACCATTACTCTCAGGATATGCCCAAATTACCCTTTATGTAATTAATCCCAGTTTAAGAACCAACCTTCCAGAGAGAATCAGGTTGGAAAAAACTTTTCTGATAACTACCTTTTCAACCACTGTATCTTCCAGTTACCTGGGCTTCCATCCCAGAATTTTCTGCAATGTCAGTACAGGATTGAGAATTATGGAACTATGGACACCCTAAAGAAAATATTAAATACGTATTTGTGTGTAGATGAACAAGAAAACAAGCCATTTTGGTGTAATGCTTAAGGTGTTGTAATAAAAGCAGGAAGACCCAAATTGTCGTCTTCCCTTAGAAACAGAAGTCAACTGGATAATTTTGGGCCAGTCACTTTCAGCCTAAAATGGGAAATCGACAATCATCTATCTACCATCCTGTATTGGATCAGGTAGGAAATAAATGCATAGTACGTTATGATTTTTCTTTTTATTCATTTGTATCCCACCTTTATTATTTTTACAAATAACTCAAGGTGGCAAACATATCCAACACATCTTCTATTTTCCCCACAACACAATCCTGCAAGAGTTGGACTGAGGGAGAGTAACAGGCCCAAAATCATCTAGCCAGCTTTCATGGCCTCTGACTAGAATTTAGAGGTTTCTAGCCGGATACGTTAACCACTAGACTTGTAGATTTCATCTCCCAGAATTCTGCAGTCAGCATTCTGCAGTCTGATTTATAGGAAAAAGTGAGATTCCAAAGCTCTGTTTCTATTATATTCTAGAATTACACTATGCTTCATTCATTTGTTGAAATAGATTAATCAATGAAAGTTTGTGCAATAGCAATAATAAATGGATCCTGTATTAATATATTTCCTTGTTTTTTTCAGGATATATGACAATAATCCCAAATTCCAGTGGTTAAGAGCTCACACTGGTATATTCCATCCTGTTATTAATGTATGTTACTAAGAAAGGAGTTATTATTTAGAATCAATTTCTTCTTATTTCATTTCTCGCCTTTAGTCATTTATTTTTTATCCACTCTCAAAGTATAAATATAGATTGCTCAGGTGGACAGGCATAAAAAAAAAACGATGTCACCGAATGTTTAAATGACTTTCACCAGAGTATATTGGAGGTCAATTGTTCCCTCCTGAATTCAACTTATATGTCCTACCAGTTGATAATTTATATTGGCTCCATGATTGTTTGTTGTTTTAGATTTTATCTAGACTTTAATTCTTCTGTCTTTTATTTTCCATACTTTTTAATCAGAGACTTGATAATGTTTGATGTAGGAAGAAAAAAAAGAATCTTCATCTAAATATATCCATACGGAATTTCATTAAATTTAGTTGGATAACTTATCCAGACATCATCAAACCTTACATCTTTAGGATGCCATATGCCACTTTTCTTCTGCTGTTGCTGCAAAAAATAAATAAAAAATGAAGACGTCTGTCTCTCTGGAACATGACATTTAATGTTAATCTGCTGTGTGAGTGAACAGCCCTGGATTAAAAAGTACCTGCTTGAAATGACGTCAAATGATACGAAAATTTCGTCTGTGAGGAATAACCTCTGATGTTGTTATGATAGAGAGTGATAAGCATGTGTGAGTCGGGTTAAGCAACAAGATCAGCATCACAAACAGTCAGCTATGGTCTTCCTCAGTAAAAGGGGTGGGGCCATAGATGGTGGCACTTCATTAAAGGGTATTAATATAGGAAACTGCCATATTTTGACAAATCCTTGACCCACCCAGCCCACTGCTTCTGATATTCACTGGCAAATGCTCTGCAGAGTTTCAGAACAAAAGTCCTTCCAGTTTTACTTTGAGATCCCAGAAACTAGAGTGAGACCCTTTTGCCTTCATAACATCTATCTGTCATTAACACATACTGCCTTTTTATTTCTAAAATCCGAGTGGAATCACTTGAAATGTTCTGGTGGGGTGGGATGGGGGTTTCAGTCATCCAAGCAAACCTGCTAAGCTTCAGTTCTCAATAAGATTCACCTGATTAAACTATTCAGTTACTGCAAACTAATTAGATCTTGCCACAAGATGCAGAGGTTACTGTACTATTTATTTTCATCCTAATTGCATTGCTTGGTGGGTGAAGAATTCACCAGCAAACTGAACATCTACAAACATGTAAGCAACGCTAAGAATTTCACTCCTTTCCCCTGCCTGCAGAGGAGGCAAGGTAGGTAGGTTTAATGTATTTCTTGAAGAATTACAATAGAACGGTTACAGCAATGTTACAGATGCTCACAGTTCCCCACGATTTTGACACCTATCTTATCCCAATTTGCGGGCTTCTGACGTGAATGGACCTTTTAGAACATGGCACTCGGACGGTAGTGTCAAACCCAGGAGGAGGGAACAAATGAGAGAAAAGAGAACAGGTACATAAACCTTCCTGCATATTTAGAGAGCATTAAGAGCCTTTGCATCCTACTCACAATGTTGCAGATTCACAGGTTATGGCACCTCCGTACTAGCATACTTGTGAAACATGAGTAGCATGGTTTCAGTGAAAGGGAAGAGACAGATGGGGAAATAGTCAAACTGAGAATCTATCTCTTTAAAGATATCCCAGTTATATAGACTGAACTCTTAAAAGTGCATATTGTTGCTTTTAAAAGGAACACACACACACACACACACACACACACACACACACACATACACCCAAGCTAAAATGAACACAGTATGACACTTTAAAAGCACTTCAAGTAGGTCCTGAGGCAGGTAGATGGAGCCAGTTTGATAATATCTACGGTGACAAACACAATACAGAGATGACAAATTTTTTTAAAATAAAATCCCCATTCATATGAAAACATGCTGGATGTAAAAACAATTGTTTCGTAGCAATATTGAGTCCTCTGCTATCTATAAAAATACCACCTGAATCATACAACCCACTCACACAGAGCCATACCAGGGGAGAAGGGAAAGGAATCTCCATTCAATATATGGAAGATTTTGGTATTTAAAGGGATTTATTTCCCTCCCTCTGTCACCCACCCACCCATCCACCTTCCAGTGCAATGCAATGCAATGCAATGCAATACAGGTACGTTTTGTGAAGCACTCTGAAAATCTATCCAGTACCTTTAAAAATAAAAAATTCTGATCCCCACTCCCCTTCCAGGTGATTCCTTCCCCAAAGCAATTTTTAAGGAATGCTTTCAAGTTTAAAAAAACATAAAAGATGCTATCAACTTAGTATTACTGATAATACTCCTGGCCCTCCCCTTCTACAATTGCCACAAATATGGAGGCAATCTATATGCATCCATACGTCCATGCATCCATACAATCTATTCATTTACCTTGGCATCCTTAGCAGAAAACTCCGTGGAGTTGGAAATTTTCATAGACTTTGAGCGGTGGGTTTGCCGCCAGACGGGGTCTTCTCGTGGATATTTGACTGAACCTGTAGCTCTCACCCGGACTTTGCTGGTACTCTGCACGCTATTAACTCCAATCATTCCGGCAAAGTAAATAAATTATCTTTATAGAATTTGGTATCTATAAAGGTATCGGGGGAGACTGAGAGTAATGAGGAAGCCTTCTTTTTTTTAAAAAAAAAATTGTCTTCAGGATAATTTTAGTAAGAGAGGAATCTCCGTGAAGCTGAGGCTGTAGCAATTTGCTTAAAGATGCACCAAGCTGGTTCCCACACCACCACCACACAAACCCCCACACACAAACACTGTCTCTCTCACACAAAGCATCTTCAACTACAGTGTTTTGAGGCAGCGTGATTGTTCAAGGCACGGCTCACATCACTGGCTGAAAAATATAAAAGGGTGGAAACCCCTCCCCTCCACGCTCCCTCACTGCTCAGCAGATATCGCCATCCTGCTCCAAAATACACACACACACACACACACACACGTGTACACACACACAGAGAGAGAGAGAGAGAGAGAGAGAGAGAGAGAGAGAGAGAGACTGAGGATTCAAGAGTGTCTGTTTCAAACAGCAGAGCAGATGGCGAAAAGCCAAGTAAAAAGTAATTCATTTTGGACTAAAGACAGGCTACACTTGTAATTCCAGCAATGCCATGTCAAAGTGCATTAACTGAGCTCAAGTAAAATAGAGATGAATCAAAGAAAAGCCTCAAGGATTGAAAGAAATTTTAAAAGAAACAACCCACCAGTTAAACGGTTTTCTAAACAGCTTAGGAGAGGTGAGCTTGTGAGAAAAAAAATGATCCTGAAGATATTCCATGCTATCCTTTATTAGTAGGAAAGGCAGAGTTTTCAAGCCCTCTGTGGCATAAGGGGTTTTTTTGTTGGTCTTTTTTTCTGGAAGTAAGCAAAGAGTTGTGTAGCACAGCAGCAAACTGAGCAAGCTAAGTCACCAGTTCGAATCTCATTTTGCTAAAATATCTCCTCAGAGCCTGGTCCTGGGGCAGGTTTGCAAAATGAGATAGATCAGGGATGTCAAACTCGATTTCATTGAGGGCCATATCAGGGTTCTGTTTGATCTCGGAGGCAAGATGTGTGTGGCCGGGGTGGGCGTGGCCAGTTTGACATCATTCGTGTCAGGGACACCCCTCCCAGGCTCTGTTTTTAGCTACGACTGCCTCCTGCAGCGCTCTGCCAGAGAAAACGGAGCTCCTGCAGCACTCCAACTGCGATGGCCTCCTGCAGCACTCTGCCAGCGAAAACAGAGCTCCTGCAGTGCTCTGCCAGCAAAAATGGAGCTTGGGAAGGCCACACATTTTTGCTTGGCGAGTGCTGCAGGAGGCTGTTGCAGCCAAAACCGAAGTTTGGGAGGGGTGTGAGTGACATTGAGCTGGCACAAGAGACGTCGAGCTGGCAAAGGCATGGTGGGCTGGTCTTTCTCTGTTTCCAGGGCGGCCTCACGGGCCAGATCTAAGCACCCCATGGGCTGGATCTGGCTCACGGGCCTGGAGTTTGACACCCCTGAGATAGATGGTCTTATCTCATTTGTAGGGATTACCAAGAAGTTACCGCCTCCCTCAACCAGATGCATATTTCAGACATAATTTCCAATTTGTCATGCTGCATGAGAATTATGAGAGTTGCCTTCCCACGTAGATGGGGGCCCCTATCCTGGCATCCTTGTGCTGAATACTAAAGTCCTACTGTTCTCATTGGGATTTACTCTCAGATCATCTTGCATAAAATAGTGGATTTGGAGTTTGTAGCAGATTCTTAATGTTCTAGCTTTGATGTGAGGTAAAAATTTATTAAAGTAGATACATACATATGTATCCATCAAATGTGTGGAAGAGAGTATGTGCCTCCATCCATCCATCCATACCACTTAGGGGAGGAAGTTTATGCAAAGTACAGAAAAAGAGTAAGTTGTAGTAAGCAAAATTAAAATTAAAGTAGAAATTAAGAGAAAAGAAAAAGGGAGTTTAGTTAAGTTGATTTACAGGGTACCTCTCTCTATCTTTATACCCTCTCAAAGATTTAATTTAATTTAATTTCAAAATTTATATACCGCCCCCTCTCCCGAAGGACTCGGGAGATTGATTTGGAAGGATTAACACATTTTTTAATTAGACTGGTTTTCATTTCTTTAGATTCATTAGCCGAGACATCAAGTCCTTCTCACACATGCTACATACATACATACAA
>JANHFJ010007321.1:9461-20941 GCA_032468195.1 Cerberus rynchops | reverse complement strand
TCTACATCTTTATCTAGTGTGCCACTTATTGCCATTCCTTGATAGCGCTCATGATCACTCATGACTTCTTGTTTGGACTACAGCAAAGTGCTCTACATAGGGTTATCCTTGAAGAGTCGCTTTGCACAGTGAGATGGGTGGCATATAAATTAAATAAATAAACAAGATCATATGGAAGGTTCAACTTGTCCAGATACAACAGTTCATTAGTGAGGAGTCCTCGGTACTCTCTGAGCTTGGTTGTTTTCCTGCAGATGTTTCATTACCCAAACTAGCAATAGCAATAGGTATTTAGACTTATATACTGCTTTACAGTGCTTTACAGCCTTCTCTAAACAATTTACAGAGTCAGCATGGATCCTCATTTTACTAACCTTGAAAGGATGAAAGGCTAAGTCAACCTTGAACCAGGGAGATTTGTATTGCCAAATTGCAGGCAGTTGGCAGTCAGCAGGCATAGCCTGCAGTACTGCATTCTAACCACTGTGCCACCATGGCTCATACTAGGTAACAGCATCAGTGCTAGTTCTCCTAGTGATGGGATCTTCTATGTTTTTCCATGTAACACTGTGAGACATAGTAGAAAGGCAGGACATGACACATTTAGTTACCCGTACCCAAGAAGAGGCAATGAAGTCCAGATATAAAAGGTACAGGAAGAATCTGTTTCAAAGGGACTCCATCTTAATTAACCCACTATAATGGAGGCTGGGACTTTAATCTTACACTTTTCAAGGTTATTATTTTTACCCCAGACTAATATGAAAGATACCTTCCTGAAATCTCTATCATTTTTTGTTTATTTGGATTTGCCAACTACATTGGGATTGACACATACCTATATTGTGAGAGCTGCACTGGTTACCAGTTTTCTTCCTGAAATAATTCAAGGTGCTAGTTGCCACCTTTAAAGTCTGACATGGCTTAACACCTGGATATATATATACGGGACAACAAAATAAAATTAGGGAAGGGACTTTATCTAGGTCCTGTCTCCGAAAGCACTTCATCTTCACAGACCACAGAGATAATTCCCTGTTCTTTGGAACTCAATTCCTCCTGAGATTAGATTCTGTCCTTATTTATTTATTTTTTTAAATATTTTAGCAAGCCATCAAAACCTGGCTTTTCAGAGAGTCTTGGAACAGATTGGTGGTGAGAGGAATCATCATGCTGCAGATTAGATGTTGTAGCTGTTGCTCTGTTTGTTAGGGATATTGGTTTCTTTTTAATGGTGCATTGCTTGCTTTTGTTAGATTGGAGTGACACATACATTATAGTAAATTCAGTCACTTCTCTCAAACGTTTTTCAACTTTCTGAATAAAGCTATGTGTCAATTTACACATTTGCCGCCCTCAACTCAGTAGCTTTGTTGAGAACAAAACAGGGAATTGGACCAACTAAGAATAGAAGCCTAATAACCAACTCAAATTCATAAGGTGGTTGGAGTGACAGCTGTTTGAAATTTCACGTGGATCTAAATAGCAAGGTGATAGCGAAAAAGCTACACAGGGCTGCATATGGAGGAAGCAGTCCTATTTAACAAGCCTTTATGTCAGCAGAAAATTATATATTCAGAGCAGCAATTTCCTGTGACTTTTAGAATGACACGGTACTTACTCTTGATGCTAAAAATGTTCCCTAGATGATTCAGGGCTACTATTGCTTCAGCTCCTTTTTGGTAATTTGTGTCACCAAAGTGCTGGATGACTTTCTCTTTTATCCTTCCTCTGCTCCTTCATTTCTAAGACTTCAGTGGTTTTTAAAAGCCAAGAATCTTCACGGATACACGATTTGCTTAGTGAAGGAGGAAGACAAGGGACAATAGTAATAGCAGCCATCAAAGTAATTCCAGTAGTGCTATTTTTTAACTGCAGCTCTGCTTTGTCTGTGTGGTCACACAGATTCAACAATGAGTTGGTGGTACACCATCATCCATCCACCCACCCACCCACCCACCCACCCATCCATCCATCCATCCATCCATCTTAACCGCCCACATCCCTCACACAGTCTTCCTTAGCCTGTTGAATTTAAAATAGTCTCTTCTCCAGGCAGTTTTTGTAATCCATACAATCCAGCTATCTATCCATAGCATTGTTGCTGAAATGGTCAAGGATGGGATCTGCCAATGTTGCCTGTAATTTTAGGCTAATTATTAACTTTTTACTAAAAGCAATATTAGCATTTTAGCATGGCAAGCTAAACTTATTTTCTGACTTCAGGAAAATGTTTTTTCTCCTTAGCCATTTGTTTGGTATGAGACAACTTGCCTTTTCAGCAATTAAACAATATTCTGAAAGTTCTTGCAAGTTTTAAGGAAGATTCAAACCAGCTGGGAAAGGGAGCAATGGAATCCATAAATTTGCTACTTGTGGAATGTTATCTAGAACCAATGTTTTCTATTGTATAATTCTCACATGTAATCAGTGCCTTTTATTGTTTGATCATTTCTTTCTGAGATATCACATACAGTATACTGAACTGAATGTAGGTATTATTTATTTATGTACCCTATAAAAATTAAACCCTTTAATAAATGCTATTTGCTTTGTCTGAATTACTGGGGATTCATATTTTTGAATGAGTGAACAAGCCCCTTTAGAAAGGTGAAAGTCTTTCTCAGATTCAGGCATCAAAGTGTTATCAGCTCCTCTCCAAACTTGGGGTGCCTGAGTTTCTAGGCAACACCAGCTCCTATTGAACAATTCAGACTGTTATGGGCATGCTATCTTTTATTATAGTTTGCTGGCACAGCCCTCTGTGAGAATGGTGGAAAGAATAGCCATCTGGCTTACTCACAGGCATCTGTCCATATAATGCCCAGGTGGTCCTTTCCAAACCCTGGCTGGGTCTTAACGTTACTCATGTGCATAGGCTTGGCACTTTTTTTGAAAAAGCACCAGATCTCTATTTAAAAAAAAATAGGATGGGTGCTGTCAAAAGAGCACAATTAGAATACTGCACAAAAGGTTGATTAAACTAGGAAAGAGTGTTGTGTGTTGCTAGTACTGTTGCCATTGGGTGCAGTACAGATTTTCCTCTGCCATAATGGCAAAGAATTTTGTCCCATCCAGCTGCTGTTTCTACAATGGTTTGTGCAATACGCCATAGTTATTTACCCTTGGGGGGATCAGGTGCCATTTTGCCCTAAGTGTCATGGAAATGACTTGTTACAGGTACCTTCAGGACAATAACAATTGTGCAATTCCAAGAAGTGTAATCTAGGATGCATATTTTCTGTGGCTATTGTTTGCCTATTTTTAGATGTGTATGATCAGAAGTTCATAACTGGACTGGACTGCTTATTGACATGGTGTTGGCATTTCCCGCAGTAGTTTTTATGGTGCCTGGCTGAGGATGGAACTTTGTTATCAATCATGTCCTCCCATTCTTCTTGTCAGCCAAGATAATTTGGAATACAGATTTAGCACGGGTTTCTCCTCAGATAATATCATCTTTATTCTTTTGCTTAAAAAAAGCCCATTTGACATGTAACAGATGCAAAGGAGAGAGGGCACCAAGTAGAAATATTGGGAACAATTCTTCCTGCTTCATCCTACCCTCTTAGCTTCTACCACCTGGTCAGTTTGAATACCTACTAGTAAAGTATTTTCATTTCATAAATCATGTTAAAACATGTACAAAACAACACACTGTAATAAAATATTTAGATTGATGGACATTAGACCCTCATTAAGTTCCACTAAGACTTCGATAGCTTTTATACCAACATCAATCAAACTACGCAGCAAGTTTCTAGATAGTTCTGAAAGACTACGTGAGTGCTATACAAGCAATCCTCATTATTTGTGGGTTCACTACTTGTGAATTTGCTTATTTGCAAAAACATTTTTGTCGTCCCCAAATCAGTTCTCATGGCAGGGTTGTACTTACTAGCAGGCATGCAGAACAGCAAAACATTGGAATCACCTAATGCGCACATTCACAGCTGAGATTTCAGCATTCATTAATTCAGTACTGTGGTTGTGGCATTTTCACATGATGTAGCTATTGTATATAATAAGAATTGCCTGTATAAACATTGCATCACATATGAAAGAGACATATTTATTATGTTCAGTTTCTATTGAAAATATACCACAAATTCACTGTTTACATTCAAGACCTACAATATGCAACTGCATCTGTTCAGATCTATTCAACTTAGGCAATAAGGGTTTAAATCAGGCATTTCTCAAACTATACCAAATAAAGTCAGACAAAAAATAATCTAAATTCCCAAGAATAATTCATTAGATTAGCAAATAAACCCAGAAGAGATAACATAATGTGATTTGTCCTTTATTTTTACAGCTAACTAATGAAAAGTATCACAAATGAGCTACAGCTATGCCTGGACAATATTAGTATTATTATATGCACCTTTTTATGTATAACTCCTGCCTCCTATTCTCCCCATAACAAAAACCCTGTCAGGTGGGTTGGACTGAGAAAGAATGACTGGCTCAAATGACCCAGCCAGTTTTCATGCCTAAAGCAGGCCTAAGAACTCAGTTTCCTGCTTTCTCAGACAGTGCTTTAACCACTACACCAAACTGATTCTTAAAAGATTTCTCCTATATTTATTTTATTTATATATTATGAAATGTATATGCCACCCATCTCATTAAGAGGCAACACTAGGTGTCTCACAATAAGCAAAAGGAACAAAACAAAACATTAAAACAGTATAGTAATGAATATTAGCATTAAAATTAATCTTAAAAATGTGAGAAGTGGTGAGGAAGGAGGCAAAGGACACAGGGTGGAGGCAGAATCATATTTTTAGTCCATTAGCCACCCCCAGTATGACTCACTCCCATTAGGGTCCCAGGACATTTGGCAGAGCCAGGATTTCAGGCTCTTTTGGAAGGCCAAGAGAATAAGTGGGGATCTCACCTCAAGGGGAACAATGATCCCAAGGGCAGGAACCATAGCAAAAAAAAGGCTCTTCTCCTGGCCTCCGCCAGCATGTTTATATATTTCCCTTTTGGAGAGTTTGAATGGCAGATTTACAAATTGGTGAGAATTTGTAGTGCTTTTAGTGATACAGTCATCAAAATAAATTCATGCAGAAAATCACATGCCAGCTTTGCTCCTTTGTTTGGCAAAGGTAACCAGGGCCGTGTTCATTTTTTAATGAGGTGTATGCTAATCTGTGAGCAACACTCGGCTCCATTTTATTTTAGAGAAAGTGGCCAGTGTATGAACAAACACAAATAAATATAAAGTGACAAAGACTGGTACTAAATTAATTAGGCAACTTAATACCACTTGAATTAAGCACCACACATATTAACCAGCACATTAATGCTAGATCATCTGTCAGATATAGCTAATGTTTTGTTAAGGCAAAGGTAACCACTATCCATAGGAAAATTTTGCTCTCATCTTTTTTTAATACTATTTTGCCCCACACACAACAGTAGTGTATAAATATTTTTCCTTCATCTGGCTCGCCTACAATGCACTTGAGGGAGATGTACAAAAGCTGCTATGACAACACATGTAGACAACACATGTAGGTGTCACAAGGCTCTACTTTCTTTTTAACTGAGTTAACAATACAGATATTATCAACCAGTATCGACTAGCATGGCTGAACTGCTATATTTAAAGAACATGAACTATTATGCAAAGTGCTGGATGCAGAATAATTTTGACTGCTTCACGTAATAGCAAAATTTTATATAATCCAGGCCCAGCCAGTCTAGGCCAAACTTTGCAAAGCTAAACTCTCTCACATAGAGGCCAACACTTGCAAACACATACCTAGCTGAACTCAGTTCCACTTTACTTATTTCTACCATGTACAATTTTCTCAAGAGACATATTTTGCAGGCATCCAGCCTCTTTTATGTACAGCTAGGTATGCCACTTCACGTATTACCTCAGTTTTGCCTGCAGGTTCTTTGCATACAAATCCTTCAAAAGCTTCACAGAAGTATCACTTAGATATCTGAACTGATCCTACAAACTTCCACAAATACTGAAATATTAGCCTCTCTCTCTCTCTCTGTGTGTGTGTGTGTGATGCTGCCTTTTCTTTTCCCACCTTTGCTGTCAACTGCAGGCTTCTTTGGTTTAGAGGCAGCCATCTTCTTTTTACAGATGAGGTGAAAAAATGCTACTAAGGTCCTTCCACTACCACTGAATTGAAGTGCTCGTCCCCCACCTGAGTTAGGAAACTAGCAAACATTAGGAATTGTGCAGCCCCACAGTATTGCCAATCTCCATCCCATTACTATAATGTCCTTTCCAGATCACTGCAATCACCTCACTTCCCTCCAAAAAGGATGAGGGTGGAGGGAGACAAAGCCCAATACATTGCACAATCCTTTCGATGATGTCAGAAAAGGGTGCAGAATACTATTTTAGAATTGTTAAGATTAACACAATTTAAGGCTGCCTCACTCATGGGTTGGGGAAGAGAAGAAGACACGGGGAGAAAAACATGTGGCTTTTGAATGAAGAGGTGCAAGAAATACAGTATCCTGTGTTAAAAGTTGTCCTAATTTCAAGGGCTAGAAATATCAAAATATTACACATAAGCAAAGAATGGCCACAGATTCATGAAGGGATGTATTTTTAAGCACTCTGAACTACAAAAATAAAAAATACATACCTTATTAGACACAAATTATGAAAATGGTATATTACATTTTAAAAAATTATACTATATCAATAATTTCTTTTTTCCCTTCAAGAATTGACCATCTCATAGTACTCACTAATTTGATGTAGTACATCCTTTGACAAGTTTTGTGAGGCTGGGACAAATGCACCTTCATCACCAATCTTTATGTATTTATTTAATAATAAACCTTGTTTTATCTGTTTTGACATACATGGCTTTCCAAGCCTGTATAATAAAAGATTGTTTTCAAGAAATTGAGAGCATATTCTGTTCCTGTGTATAGTTTTATCAATAGCAGTCTGTTTTCAACGATGCAAATTAAAAAAGACTGTTGAACCTAAGTGGAATCAAGTATTATTTTCATTAACAATTATTATCCTTGATCTAGAGAAAATTGCAGTCCAATCATATGCAGACTTAGAGGAATTGAAGTTCACTGTTTTATTATGCATGCTTATGTGATTTTTTTTTAACTTTCCCTGTGGCCAGTGGAGCGAATAACTTGTCAATGTTAAATTCTATTCATTTCAGTTATGACTAATTTTTACCGAGTTGTGATGCTGTTGAATTTCATTCCAAAGAATCAGTGATGTTTATTGTTAAAAAATGTGCTTCTTTTTGGAATTGGCACCGAAATGCCATTTTGATGATACAGATGTGATATTTCTATATCTTTTGACATTTGGGTTGAATATCAAAGTTAACTACTGAAGTCTGTGTATGAATGTCAGCTTATATACGGTCATTAAGGTTAGAAATCATAGCTATTTCTTCTGTTACTAAGTCACTGCTACCTCAACAGGTTTTGAACCTGCTTTGGAAGGATGTGAATAAAGTGTTTGTCACACAGACAAATTGTTACATTTAAATAAAAATATGTTCTTAAGTACTATACTGCTTTATGAGCAAGAATCCATGCTTATTTATATTAATAATGTTGTTGCACTTTAAAATTAGCTCTCAATTTCTATGTAATACCCAGAAGTTATTATTTAAGAACCATACCGTTGGTTCTGAATTCTGTTGCTTTCTCTCCTGAAAATTTTTTGCCCAAAAGTGAACATTAAAACAATGATATTTGCCAGTTTAATATTGATTTCTTTTTATTTAATTGGATAGTAGAAATCTAACATGGAATAAAGCCAATCTTGAATGTAAATGTTGTTGTACCATACAACACAGCTGAATTGTAAGGTTCTTTATGTTCATTTGCATTCTGTTTGTCCTCGGTTTTGATGCTCCATGCTACTCTTTGCTTCTTTTGCAAACTTCCTTGTTCTTGCAAAATCGCTTAAACTATCATTATTTTTAAACTTATTTTATCAAATATTACAGCTGCCCATCTGATGGATGTGACTCTGAATGGTATACAATAGTCAGTTAAAAGAAATATGAACTATATAAAACAATTTAAACATTACAAAAATTACACATATCTGTAAATATATATTATTCATGTGTCCCCCCCCCCTTTATTTTTAGTTATTTCCACAAATTTTAACCATCTAAATAAATGGCTTTCAGTTTGCTTTTTCACCTCTGCCCATTTTCTATGAAATTACCTACCCACTATTATCCACAGGAATCCATTTTCCAATTCTTTGAAAGTTCAATTTCCTAGTGCACATTTTCCTTCCTCCTCTTCCAGCTCTGTCCTATACGCTGATTTTTCTATTGGCCATTCCTTTTCTTCCCTTTCCTTCCTTATGTTGTGCCTGCTTAAGATGGTAAACTGGCAGGATATTCCATAAACACCTTGGCTACTCTGGCAACATTATAAATATTAAACCCGACAGTATTTTTCATAGCAAAAAGCAAGTTTATTACTTTAAGAATCTGTATTAAAGTGAAAAGTACAAATTCAGTGATGTAAAGAAGCTATAATTAAAGGAACTATAATTATTCCACTTCAAGTTTTGTTTCTAGCCTAATAGTTTACTCTCTCCCTGCCCCCCCCAATAGTTGCAGTTGGCTCCATTTGTTTAATGATTTTAATCAGCTTATCCAGATGTAAGCAAAATTATCTTTTCCTGTATTTGTAGTAATATCTGGAAGAGATTTTATAAAGCAGGAAAGCAGAGAGGACTGTATTTCAGAACCACCTGAACCCCTCACTGAAATTTCATTGTGGAGGAAGAAAAAAAAAGAGAAGCTGAAATATAGAGTAAAGGGGCAGGACTATTCTAGTTTCTTTAAATCTAAGGTTAAATTTGATCTATATATTTTTTCCTCGGAATGTAACAACAACTATCCTTTTATCCAGTAATGAACAATACTTGTTCATCTGGTTGGAGCTGCAATTACTCACACATCCTGTTATGCCATCTGAGGACAGTTGAGTCCTGTTTCAGGTGAGATCAATTAACCCTGTTGCATTTAGTTGCCTTAGTTTCCCTTCCATACTATTAATGCTGTGATGTGCTTTGTAATTCATCTTCTGTCTGCAGACTTACTGCTCATTATCTCTGTTAGTATGTGAAAAAAATGAAACCAATAAAAATCTTATGTATACCGTAAGTCATGCAGTGAATCAGGTAGAACATTCCTAATTTCCAGGTTTTGCCCTAGCCAATCAAATGTGACTTCCTTTGATATTTTTCTTCCTTAAAACTCAAAGACTCGATGAGCAGATTCCCTGCATCTCTTTCTTTTTGTGAGTTCTCTTTCCCTTATGTTCAGTCCTGAGTTTATCCATTCAGTTCTGAAAACAAATATGTATAATTTATGCATGTTTCTGTTCCCTCCCTTTTTTTTTAACTCCCTATTTAAATATTGATGCAAATCATGACTGGCTTACACTGTGAAAATAAAACTGTATTAAGAAACTAAATATAAATTACTGACTGGTAACTATGGGAAAAAACCCCTTAATTTTGCAATAGTTTGTCTAGGACATATACACACATACATAATGTAACAGAGATAGCCAACTGGAATGAATGTATAGTAATAAACTGCACATGAACAGGACTCTTGTATAAGGAATGGAATTAAAAACTGAACTTAGAAAATTTCTAATATGGTATGTTTTACACACAAGACAATATGGATTCTTAAAATCGGGTATTTTATTTTTTTAATATTAGCAAAATTCCCTCTTCTCCTTACAAACATGGGTTTACCATTTTTCTTACTAAATTCCAAAAATAAATGTAGCTGAAACTTAAATTTTCTTGTCTCCTTGAAATAATGTTTACATGATCTTCTTAAAATGTTTGTAACTTTCCATTGACATTGTAACTGAGGTTGTACTTAACATTTGCTCGCTTTATCTTTGATCAACTTTTATTTTCTGCACCTTTCTCAATGGTTAACAGTAGGGAAATTATTGATTTAATTACATAATGCATCAATATTCTATAATATCTATAATTATTTCATAATTTAAGGTGGGTATTTGCTAACAAATACTGCATTAAATTATGAATGTCCCTTGAAGTATTGTAATTTGGAATATATTTGCTTTTGTGATTTTAAATGTTCTATTTTAATATAATATAAAATGCTAATTTACTTTATCAAAGCTAAATTCTGTGGGACAGATGATCTCTTTTATATTCCACATTGGGATTATTTCTTATGAGTAATATCATTTTGTTCCATATTTTCTTTTTGCAATTTTGACCTAACAATTCTATGTAGGGCAAATGCCACTGTTGTCATCAGAAATTAATTGCAGTAAGCATCATATGAGTTAAAACAAGGTAAGATGCATGACAATGTTCCTGAGACTTCATAGGATATTGCTTCCTGTTGTGATCAATCCCAATCATTCCATAAGAGTGTGTTGGCTTCCCTAAGAGAACTGAAGTTCTCCACAGAAAGAATGATAATGAGGTTTTTTGATGGGGGAGAGGAGGGGAAAAATAAAGTTCTCTACAATATTACATGAATGAAATGTTACCAAATTGTTCCACAGCAATTATTATTAATCAAATCAGAGTCTCTTTAATCTCTGAAACTGAGTTTCTGAAAATTATCTGGCAGAATATATGAAGAGCTCCACTAATTCTAAGCAATAGATTCTGTGCATTACTCCTTAGAAGTGTCTGCACACTGCATTCTGGCGTTATTCACATTATTTGTTTGATTTTGGTTATAGTCTGTTAAGCAAACCATGACTTAATACAGTGTTTGAAACCAACCTTTCCATTTGTGTCACTGCCCTTACCTAAATCTGAGAAACTCTAAAGTAGGAAATAATCAAACTAAATGCGATCTACGATTCCACAGATGGCAATATGCAACATTCATCTACTGTTTCCTTTTCTGGAGACTAAACATTCCACCATGGAGAAAATGTTTTTCATTCATATTTCAGTATCCAATTTATAAAGTTTTATTAAAACCAGAGGGGTCAAAAGAGGTCACATAACACAATTAAGGTACAGTGAAAATAATAAAAAGGTTGGTGAATTTGCATGCTAGTTCAGCCTAATTTTCAGGTGAAAACATAACAATTAGCAAAAGTATTAGAAGGCATTCATTAATTATGTTTATGTATCTTACATGCTGCTGATACATCCTCATGTGCACTCCCTGAGCCTCACTATACTTGTGCTGCCCCTCCCTGGCCACTTGTACACTCTCCCTGGTACTTATTCACCTTTGCCCACCCTCCCCCACCCAGTATCAGCCACCCCAAGCCACACTTGCACCATGCCTTCTTGGCCACCCACACACCCTTTCACTCCCTCTCCCACACAGCAGCAGCCAGTTACCTGACTACCTGTTTGCCAACTGCCTGAGACATGCAACTTTCTGCCAGTTTTCCCACTAATTTAGTAGTTGGAAGCTGACAGGAAGTTGCAAGGAGATGCTCACTTAAAGACCTAATTT
>JANHFJ010007318.1:0-10601 GCA_032468195.1 Cerberus rynchops | reverse complement strand
CCCATCCTTACCGCCTGTGGTCTACCGGTCAGGAAGTTGGAGATCCATCGGCATATAGATTTCTTATTTTATATTAGTTGTTTTGAGATGGAGAAAGGAAGGAAGGAAGGAAGGAAGGAAGGAATTTTCTTGTTGGAAAATTGGTGTGATGCATGCCAATATTTTAATATATTATGTTATTATATTATGTTATGTTGTATTATGTTATAATGTAATAATATTATATAATTTATATCTTATCATAAAATATTATTTTATATTATACAATATAGAATATATTATAGAATTACAGAATATAGAATACAATTATATAATATACAATATGTATAAAGCTTGGGCCAGAAATTCCTTTATGGGCTCTTTTTTGCAGCAGAATGTGTACCAACTACTGAATCTATGGCAACATCAATTTTAACAATATGTTAGCATTTTTTTCTCCATTTAAAATTTGTACATGGTAGCTGAGGGAGCTTTCTTTTAACTTTATGTAGCCTTAATCGACTCCAAAAAACTTCCCACAGCTCTTTGCAGAATTGTTTCTTCTCTTTTTAGGCCTTTCCTCTACAAAGGCACATTATAAGGCTATATGGTCATGCCAAGAAGCACTAGGGAATGAACAAAACCTCTTTGCAAACAACCTGGTGTTCCTGTAAAGGGCTTTTAAAAGGTTAAAAAAGCAGGAAGAAATCTCTCAGCCACCTCATACATTTTTTAAAAAGTAAATGCAATCTCTATCTATTCCTGTCCGGTATAGCAAAAACAAACAAACAAACAACCAATCGTGTGTGTATCTTTCTTAAAATACCTTTACAAAGAAGAACAAGAGCTAACAATTGCCCTTCTGCATTAGACAGTAAAAAATAAAATGAATTTGAAAGAGCCACAACTCTCATTAGAGATTATATTCCTGAAGAGACTATATGAGTTTTAAAAAGGCAGCTGATTGCTTTCCTATGCTTTTGCTTGTTGCTGTTTTTTTTTTTTATGTGATGGGGTTGAAGCAGTTAAGGAGAGGTACAATTTATGGCAAAGAAGTCCTTGAAACATTGATTTATTCTATATTTAAGGAAACCATGTGCTGCTTGGTAGGGGTGTTGTTTCCCAAGCATATTTGTTAGAGCAGGCTGTCTAAAGAGCATGTTTACCAACGGCAATGAAATCAATCAAAGCTTCCTGCAGAGTGTTCTGGCCCTCCATATTTGTAGAATAACAGCATGCTGATCCCCTATAGTTTTCAACTTTGATTTGTCGAGACAAAGGACTGGCAAACTCCATTGGCCTGGCAGAGAGAAACCTTCAGTGATAGCAGCTTGGCCTTTCTCCTTGACAAATCTCTCTCCAGCCACTTAGAAATCTATTTAGCCACCATGACAGACAATAAAGATAGTCTCAAGTAACACTGAAGCATGAAGTGGATGAGAATTTGGAAAGAATCTAGGACTTTTTTTTAGGGAAAGGGAATGCACATTTTCCCTCCACCCTACGTCTTCTTTCTGGGCCTTGGTTGTCTTGCAAAGAAAATGGCTTTCTGCTACCATGAAGAGGAAGAGAAATGAATTCATGGGATACTCCATCTCCGACTATGTAATTTTTTTTTAATTGCCACATGATTTCAAACAAGCCTAATGCAAATTTAGGCTTAAGTACAGGAAATCGTTTATGCAATGTATTTGTGGACATTTTGATTTTTTTTTCCAATATAGTAAATGAAATCTATCATGGTAAGATGGTGCACAAGCATGTTTTAAATTCAATCTGTTGGTCCACTAAAATTTATCTTATATATCTTCAGGATGTCATGTACATAGAATCTTTTTTTCCCTTCTCAATTTGTTCCTTGCCTTCAGTTTGTCTTTTGGTTCAGCATCTCAACTATCACCCAGATTAAAATATGACTCTCACTGGTTGCCAGCTTTACAGAGCTGTATACTTTAGGAAAATTTCCTCTCGCTCTAGATTGATTAAATGATAGCTGGGTTCTTTGTCCATTGATTCTGCTTCTGTTAGTTTTTGAGTCTGCTGGCATTATGGAATAAGAAGGCTAGAAAATAAACCTAAATTTGCTAATTGCTAAGCAATCTGAAGCTTTTTAGAAGAGGGCAGGTTTCTTGTCCCTTTCATGACACCCCTGTGCGATACTATAGGTGAGAAGACAAAAAAGAACCCTTAATATACATGGTCCTAATTGCCCTAGAACTTGGAACACATCTAAATGATTTATTAGAATAGAGAAAACTTACACTGTGATAGGGGAGTTATTATCTTAAGTGATCTAACTTGCTGAGTCTCACTGAATTTCAATTTAGTTGCTGCTTATACCTGGAAGTTCTTGATTTGTAATTCAGATTTTGCTGCTTTAAAATCCAGATGGAATGGGGTTTTATTTAAAAAAAAGATTAGTCTTCTTTCTGAGCAGTGTCATAATTTCACTGATTTTCTAGTCACCTGAGATTGAAGGCTTTGATGTTCAGCTTTCAAATAGTTCAAACAAACTATGGGCTGGAGAGATTCCTACTTTATGTGAAAAGATAGAACTGCACCAATTAAAAAAACATAAAAGCACAAGTCAAAGGTAAAAGCTTGGGGGGAAAAGTTAACCATTTTAAAAAAAAAATCTTGATGGGGTTTCACTCAGCAACACCTGGATGGCTATGTGGGAAATATGAGGTCAAAAAGCCATTAGAAACAATTATAGTAGAAGTAAGATTAAAAAATAAAAACAAAAATTCTTTTTGTTGTATACTGTATGCATTTTGATGCTTTATTTTTTTTTTCTTTTTCTTTTGGTGTGTGTATGTAGCACTCCCCCCAAAAGGGCCGCTGGACTCTGGGTTCTCCTGGTCCTCTTGGTATGGCTGCCAATCCATACTGGTCCCTCACTCAGGCACCTCTACTGCCCTGGGTCATGTAGTCTCATGGTAGTCAGTCTCTTCTCGGTAGGAAGGTCATGTGGTGGTGTGATGGTCAGTCTTTTCCCAGCCAGCAGGTTACATGATGAGATGGCATTCATGAGGCTGGTCGGCCCTTCCTTTCTCTCTCTCTCCTCTCTCCCTTCTTGAATTGCCTGCTGAGATCTCCTTCCACCACTTCTGCTCTTTCCTGGATTCCTCTGCTTGCCCCACAGAAGCCTCTCCTTTCTTATCTCCTTCTCTCCTTCAGTATTTCCCCACAGAAGCCTCTCCTATCCTTTTAGCCATTCCCCCCAACCCCCTTTCTCCTCTCACCTCCCTTAGCTACTCCTCTTCCCACCAAAATCTCCTCCTCTTATTCCCTTTTCTTCCCCACCCCCACTACATGTAAAAAGGTATGATTCCAGGAAGCATCTTCTACAGGAAGGAAAATGATTTGCTATTGATTTTCTGGAAGAGATAGGTGGGAGGGCATAGAAGTAGGGAATTATCCAATGGAAGACTGAATACCTTGCCAAAGTGTTCTTAATCCTGACAGGATTTCCTAAAGTGGTTTAGAGACATTAAAAAAAGAGCAAAGGAACTTAAATGGTAAGTCCAGGTACTGTATGTCTTATACCTTAACTGACCAGTATCAGCAGTCATTTGATAAAACTGCAGATACTGTCCCAATCAGATGGTGTTATTGACAGATGCTATATAAAAATTCAACAGAGATATGTTTGGGGGATGATGCAATTTTTATTAAAAGAAAGCTGGATCGTCGCACCAAACTGGTTTTCCAATTGTCCCCACTCTCTTGAAATATTAATTATGCTACTATATGCCTCACCACAAGGAAAAATAAAACAAGGTTCTCCCCATAAAATATCCCTTACCATATTAGTTATTGTTTTCTGCCTATTACAATTAAAAAAGGCATTTACAACAATAATTAGAAATGTAGCTGGAACTATGCAAAACCTGATGTTTATGCAAATAGTTTGTTGCCAAGAGAGCAATAAACATTGTAAACATTATATGTGTTGAATATTTATATTCATGCTAATTTATATAGCATTTTATTATAATAAAAACTTGCTTTTTATTACCATGGCTCCCTTTCCTCTCTTGTGCAAAGTTGAAAATGCAGACAAAGACATAGGGGATTCTTTGAGGCACTTACTAAATCTACTATTACCAGAAATTTATTGTAAGTACATACACTAACGTATCTATTGCATTATGGTAACTTTAAACATATGCTTGATGTCTGTAGAGAGAGAAGTACCAGGTGAGGGAGATATGACTTCTTCAAGTACTTCCCTGAATTTATTAGATTAGAAACGTGTGTTCTGGCATAGCCTCAGAGTTTTGCCCATTAGCTAGGAATTGAGAAGGAGAGACTGTTTTAGACTTTAGAGTTCAGTGTGATTTGGAAAAACTTTGCTTTATTAGAATCTCAAATAATACAGAGAGCTAAACTCATGTTTTACAATTTATCTTAAAATGTAGCTAATGCATACAGACCAGAGTGAGTACAGGTGGAGCTGTGGGTATTGGATAGGTTATTCCTAACCATTGAGACACTGCAATTACAAAATGTGTTTTTTAATACCTACATGATATCACTGTCTTTTATAGTCACATCATGATGTTCCATGCAAGCATGAAAGGGCCGGGTTTGGGTTATGACATGTCTTCCCTTATTTCCACATTCCCTGGACAGATGTGCTACTTTGGTCTGGTTTTCAATCTGATTTCAAGCCCTTATACAATCAAATCAACATCAGAAAAAGAATAAATAGATCAGTGTGGAACAAAATATAAAATTACATGCATGGTAATGTTTAAAATCAGACATATGTTTAAAATAAAACTCTCTGCACTGTCCTGTGTTCTGAGCAGTATGATCTCATATTAGGTTGTTTAACTCAACTGGAAGCATGTAATTAGGACTATAAAATTTGGGCTGCAAAAATCCAGACAATCAGCAGAGGGCTAAGTCTTATAGATTTCTGAATCACTTAGCTATCAACAGATGACTGTCAAGATTTAGTCCAGATCAGGCAACACTAATTTAATATTTAATATACCTGTTTGCTTTATGGAAAATCATTACTAGATGCTTCGCATCAGAAACAGTCAATAGTATTGTACATAATTGTGTTCCATGTTTATTTTTCAACCTCAGTATTGTAAAGTGACATGTATTGCTGCACCAACTTCATGTTTATATGATATCAGCAAGTATTTTCACTAGTTGAGTGCAGTGCTTTTTGTTGTTGTTTTTGTTGTTGTTGAAATATTGCAACTGAAGTTCAGAAAATGTTGAATTCAATTAACAATCTCCCTCTTCCAAGGTGAACAAAGACACCCTATATGGCTCTTGGGGAAAGTGCAGCTGTTTTCTCTCACACTGAAAATATACAGATGGAAAGTAGACAGGTGGAAAGGATGGTAAAGTGCATTGAAGGATGCACTTTCATATGAACTATAGTAAGATAATGTAATAATAAATCTTCAGTTAGACAGGGAATACTAATGAGTTTAAACAATCATATTATGAAACTGAGATTCAATCAGGAAAGACATGGCCAGAGGTCTGTTCCCCAGTAATGAAAAGAAAGATGAAAGGGATATGGACACTGACAGAATGTATTGCCCCCATGTCCATGTATTCTGTGAAAAAATCTGACAAAAAAAGTTCTATTGACCTGAACATGAGTTTGGCTTTCTGCATAATTTGAGCTTCTGATAAAGCAAGACCATAACCTCCCTCTTGATAAACTGGAAAAGTGTGCAATGATGGTCCCACTACCAGGTGGCTTTGCAATTGAGTCAACAAATGTAGCCAATTCTTGGTACATAACAAGTCTATGTCCCCCTGGCAGAAGGTATGTAGTGGCTACTTCATGGTTTTGACCTGGGTCCTGGACCCACTATTTCTTAAATTTTCACAAATGGCTTAAATGAAGACATAGAAGGATGCTTATAACATTTGATACAAAGCTTGTTACAATTCCCAAAACAGTGTCAAAAGGATCCCCAATTGAACATCCCACCCTATAAAACAAAATGTTCTGTAATGATGGGAAATGTAATTTTCTACACTTAAGCAGAAAAAAAATAGATGGGGAAAAATAGAAACAGGTTACAAGATGGACCATACCTGACTCAAGAGTAATACTTGTGTGAAACATCTGGCTATCACAGTATACCATACATTAAACATGAGCCAGCAATGTGACACAATTGCCAAAAGAGCCAATGCAGTTTTAGAGTGTACCAACATAGGTATAGTGTCACAATTAATTAAAGTTATAGTACTGCTGTATTCTGTACTTATAAGACTTGTAATATTGTGTCCAGGTCTGTTTGTCACACTAGCAAAAGGATACTGAGGAACTAGAAACTTTGAAAGATTGTAGAGAAGAGTCACAAGAATGGTAAGAAGCTGGCGGCTAAATCCTATCAAGAGCTATTAAAGAAACTTGGTATGTTCAGCTTGCAGAAAACAAGTGTATTCTTCCATGGTAGTCTTCCAATACATGGTGAAATGTCACACGACAAACAATGTTGATTCACTCTCCATAGCACCTGAGAACAAGATAAGACAAAGACAAGCTTTATAGAGAGAGAGATCCAAATTCGAATTAAAGAGGAAATTCCTGACAGAGAATTAATAAGCAGTGGAATAGCCTGCCTCCTGAAGTCATGGGTTTTTCATCAATGAAAGTTTCATGGGAAAAAATGATCAATGATTTCTCTGGGATGATATCAGGATTTGTGCATCATAGACAGTTTGGATTAGAAACCTTCCAAGCTTCCTTGCAAACTTCTAAGCTCACAGATTGTTTGGAGAGCTCTATTCACCTACAGGAAATGGTTGTTCATAGAAAGGATGAATTGGTGATGCATTTATAATCTGGGAAGAAGGTACACATCTTTCCTTTGGCCTTTTCTTCCTTGTTTTAAATTAATCTAAGATGCTTTGTGCAATCAGTCTTTCTGTTAGCTTAATTATTTCTGTGGTGACTCATATGTAAGTAGAATTCATATATCACATATAGTTTGGAACTCTGAGTGATGTTTCTCTAAAAAAATAAATTAAAAAAATGCTAGGAAGAGAAATGCTTTAGATAATGTCTCTATCCTATTATTATTTATATTAGTTTAATTACTGTTGATGGATCAATGTTTGTACAGTTTAATGCATTTTGTGGACTGTTCCCAAATCTCTCTCTTCCCTAGCAGAGATGGCTATGCAAAGTCTAAAGCTTTGCAATGTCAGTATATTGTTAATATCGCTTCAGTAAATACTTAAGTGAATCTGACAGTTGATTGTGATTATTAACCTTGTACTGAACCAGTAATTAATCCATCCAAGCTATAAAGGGGAGAAAGGTAATACAGGGGAGAAAACAAAGCAAACTTGCCTGCTCTGCTTCAATAATTTTGCAGAATCCAAGTGCCTTACGTTGATATGGTTTAAACTCATTAGTATTTCTTGCCAGACCTTCAGATGTATTACATACATCATTTTATTTTAGCTCATACCTCACTTGCAATTTTGACCATTTTTTCTTTACACATTTCAACCTTGGAAAATAACCCAGGAAATTTAATTAAATAATTACCTTGAAAATGATGACATTTATTATATGCAAAACATTTTACCTTATGTTTTTTGGAAATACCTTAATTCAATAATTGTGGTGCTTAGGCAACACTGCTGCCTGCCTAGTAAGTTCCCACTTCCTTATAGCCATCTGCAAACTAATATCCACTTATTTTTAAGAAAAAGAAAATAACAAAATACATCTGTAATTCTTTACAATCTGCATTATATTATGTTATGGAAACAAAGGAAAAAGGACCTCACATTTTGGGATCTTAGATCACAATTTGAAATTGATTACATGAAGGACAGTTTTCTTTGGACAAAAAGCTATTAATACTGAACTAATTATTGCCACTGGGGTTTTAATTCACAAAATTAAAGATAATTTTTATGGGAAAAATTCTCTATGATGAAATCAGTTTCCCAAATGGAAATTTTCCCCTGTTTCTTTCTCCAAAGTATGTGTTTTTATAGTCTATCATGAGAATATTTTAAAATTTATTGGCAATATATAGGCAACAGTTTATCTACTATTGCACACTAGCCAAGGATGCTGGGTTTGTTATGTATTTCTCCATCACTTTCAAGGCCTTTGTTGTTAATACTTCTTGAAGTGAAAAATTACCATGGGGGAGTTTGTTCTTTTGAGTGTGAGAAGTTTCAAAGTCCAGGAAAGGCTTCTGTATAACAAAACACAAGATACTCTCAACCATTCTTTAACAAACACAGAAATAAGAAACCTTCTAGCCTTAAGCATGTCATCAGCTTTTAATTTTCTGAAAAATTAGAAAGGGTAATTTCTTCGGATTACATATAATACATTCATGGTTAAAAATAGCTTATAGGAGCTAGAAGAGTTCAGTATTTTTCAGTCACCTTCAATTCCCAGAATTCCATAGCATTTATTTATTTATTTAGCATATGATGTTTGATCTCTATAGATGCTATATGCTAAATACATAAATAAGTTGAAGTCCATATATCTTAAAATTCCCAAGGTCAAAAACACTAGATTCATTCATTCATTCATTCATTCATACATACATGTTAACAATATTCTACTTTCTAGAAACAGTAAAGCTGCAAATTCTCCTGAAATCATTGCCTTTGGAAAATACCTGGCATCAAGCAAAGGCGTCACCATGTTGTGGCATAATACCATTTCTCTGGATCTTCAGCTTGTGATACTAAACTCTCTATAATAATATTCTTTTAAAAGAAACTTTAGAGGGTTGATAATAGAGTCTTGTTATGAGCTAAGAATCAATGACATGAAAATTATTTGAGCTGAACATATTAGCTGTCAGAAAGCTATAATTAATTTTTGAAAGTTTCTTTTAGCAAAGCAGCCTTTGTTGCAGTTTTCACTTATTTTTATTCCCTTTTACTTACCTTCTTTAGTGTGTGTGTGTGTGTGTGTGTTAAAGCTGAAGAAAAACATTCACAATACCATGCTCTCATCTCTGAAGTGAATAAGTAAAAATACGGAACAAGTCATGTTACATAAAAATTGAATATAATTGTAATACTCCAATAATCTGAATTATTTCATAACCACAACTCTGTAGTAAATAGCCAAGGCAGATAACTTGTGCAAATATCTAATAGTTTGTACAAACAGGAAGAGCCTAATGAGAAGTACAGTTACGTAAGCATATGTTTCTGTTTTTATCCTATACATACTTTTCAAAAATCGATGACCATGAGAACTGGTGACTAAAACTAGCCAGTTGAAATGTTGAAAAATAATGGTGGATCTATGCCTTTTGCTTGAATCAGTAGAAAAGGTATTTTTCTTTAAGTATTGAATTTAAAGTATTAAATTTCTAGAGGCAAAGCAATGAAAAACATAGCAATCAATTGGTGACAATATAACCTTTTAAAAATTTGCTTTGGAAGAAGTTCCAGAGTAGACTCCAAGTAACTCTTTGCTAAAATTAATCTTTGTTTTAATGAACTTCTTCTTTTGATCAGGAATTATATTCTAATTTTCAAAGAATTTGGGGAAACCAGGTGTCTGCCATAAGCAATGATGATTCCTGTGGTAAATTGCTAACTTATTTCCACTGCTATTCAAGGATATAGATCAAGACGATCAGAATGAAGAATTTGAAAGCTAGAGATAAGATGATTCTGGTCATGGGCTATGCTTGTGGAATGAACTTTAAGAACAGATTAGAGAATAGATTAGAATAATTCAGAGTCTGGCCAATTTTCAGGTCATACTTCAAGACCTTCTCCTCTGATAAAACCTTTCCATCATAATCACACTGACATTCATAACATCCTGCTATTTTTCTTACTCTTCAAATAGCTTTTAACAAAATCAGCCACGGAAATGAATCTAAAGGTCTCTGAAGGACATCAACAATCCTACTACAGAAATATTATTAGCCCAGAAAGGGGTTTTCTTAAGTTTAACTTTCAAAAATATATTTCAAGAGGACCAATAATAATTTTAGATTTAAAACATGAATTTTCAAATTAAAAAAAACCCCATCATTAACAGTAACAGAGGAACTACTTATAGTCAAATTTTGGATTTTACAAAGTTTCCCCATTATCCCCAAACAGACCAGGATTATAAAGCATTACATAGGTTTCTTTCTGCCTGCTAAAAACATTAACAAAATCTGGCTAGGGAGAACAAGAACAGCTCTCAGCACTACTGATAGAAAAGAGTGAGCTTGTCCTTATATTGTTTTAATTTGTGATATTTTAATGAATCTGTTATCATATATAGATTTATTTTTTGTATCTAGTTTATAAGAATTGTAACCTGTAGTATCATCTGGATAGTCTCTCTCTCTCTCTCTCTCTCTCTCTTTCTCTCTCTCTCTCTCTCTTTACATACACACACACACACACACAGAGAGAGAGAGAGAGATAAACAAAGAAACTCATTGATGTATAGTCTAATATTGGGGCAAAGTATGATACTGTACTCATGCCAAATGCTTGTTCCGTATTCTTTCAGCTTGTAATTCTTTAGGATGTTGACAATATATGTGCGAAAGTGATGGTGCAATCTGCTTCCTTGATCCTTTCCCTTGCAAGTTGATTTTAAATGGTCAAGGGAAGTGTCCTCT
>JANHFJ010007312.1:22696-33949 GCA_032468195.1 Cerberus rynchops | reverse complement strand
GATAGTAAGGGCTAAAAATTTTGGATATCCGATTGAATTAGATAAATGGCAGAAACTATGGGATAGAAATTATAAACCAACAATGTCTACTGCTTAAAAAAAATCTTTATAAAATATTTTATAGATGGCATTTTCCAACCTCAAGACTAGCAAAGATGTTTAAGGATAAATCTGCAAAATGTTGAAAATGCCATCAGATACCTGGTTTGTACTATCATATGTGATGGACATGTCATAAAGTGAAACAATACTGAACAAAAAACATACATTGGAGAAAATGATAGCAACATATAGATTTGAAAGCAATATGTAGATTTGAAACCACAAACATTTTTATTGGGCATTTTACCAAATAAGAATAATAAAGGGAATATATACGATTTTACATGTATTGACAGCAGCTAGAATACTATTTGCACAATATTGGAAAAATGATAAAATTCTAACAGATGACAATGTTATAAGGAAAATATTAGAATGTGCAAAAATGGATACGCTAACACTGACAATTAAGAAAAAAACACAAATTAAATACTTTTTGACTTAGAACTTATTTTTCCAATGGTTAGCTGATAAAAAGAGAAGTTAGGAAAGGGGAAATATATGGAAAGATTAGCAATACAAGAAAGATATGTTAAATGAATTAAATAAATATGGTTATTATTAGAACTGATATTAATAGAATGAAAATTGTTGCTAATATTTTGATTATTATTCCCTGTGATTTGTACTCAGACAACATACTATTCAATTGAAACTGAAATTTTTGTATGTTATTAAATAAAATTTATAAAAAATATAGAATAAAATAATAAATAACAGATAAAATCTTTGATAAAACCCAGTCTATCAATTACACTTGATCTAACTATACTAAAATAACAATCCATAAACTGTGAGGCCCATAGTCAGTTTAATACTAAAATGCAAATGAATAAGCAGTGCAAAAGGTTTGCCATATTTGTTGTATAAAATAACTATGGTGGATTTGACATGTGTTTTTGAGATCTCCAGCGCTGCTGCCCAGAATCTGGCCACCTGTGCTGTAGTTACGGACTATTCGTCCTTAAACAGTCACTGGAGATAAACAGTGTCGGAACAGTCAGGATACCTAGCAATTATTGGAAGGGTTTTTTTCTAATAGCTGTAAAAGAAACATTGAAGGAGTATGTGACCAACAGTCTCCATCTCTCCTGAGCCATAGGAACAGAGTTGTTCAGTCAATGGTATCTTTTTATATTTGCCATACAGGACAGCCAGTGGAAGAGCATAGCAACTTGTGAGCAAAAATGTTTTCTGATGGTTTGCCAACTCCAACTGGCTAAGATAGCTGGCAAGAGTAACAACATATCTAATGACATCTGGAGCGAGAAACAATAGAGCTTTACTTAAGTTAGTTTGCCTTTCAATGTCCTCTACCCTTTGTTACAAGGTTTGCTTTGTTTGGTCACAGTCCAATTTGAGTATTCAGGCTGGAGAGAAGCCTAGTTTGGCAAGGTTGGTCTTGACAGCCTTGATCCTTGGTGAATTTGTCTTGGAAGATTAAAGGAACAAGGCCTTGTGGAAGGAAATTAAGCTTTAGCCAGAGATTTATACAGATTCTTGCTTCGACTTTTGTCAATCCTATCTCCATGTGCAGAAGTGTATTTAAGACACATCTGAAGAATTGCTCTAATAAATTTGGATTGAACTCTTTCCAATGGTGTGAAACACAAAGCTGAGAGTCCGAGCAAGGTCCTATAAAGAAGCTGTCCTAGCAACTTGGCCAGAAAAAGCTTACCTATTTTTTGGCATACAAGACACATCTGAGTATAAGATGCCCCTATATTTAGAAAAGGAAAACAAGCTTTTGGTCTCTATGTGCCCCATTTTCGGGCCTTTATTAGGCCCATTTCTGAGGCTTTCAGGGTCAGTTTTGGGCCTTTTTTGGCCCATTTTTCAGGATTTGGGACCTGTTTTGGCCCATTTAAAAAAATTTTTCCAAAAATGGGCTGAAAAAAGCCCCCAAAATAAGCCAACCCCCACCCTGAAAATGAGCCAAAGGCCTGAAAACAGGGCATGCAGAGGCCAAAAAATGGTTGGCTGGTAGGCAGGCTTCAGCAACATTCACTGTATAAGACCACAGACATTTTCCCCCACTTTTTTTGGGGGGGGAGTGCGTCTTATACGCTGAAAAATATGGTAATTGCGGCAGGGACATATATCCTCCCTTTGCCGAAAATTTAAGGATGGTGCGTGCTGATCTTTGGCCCAAGGCAGCCGCATATTCGCCATATAATTTTCCTGAGCTAGTGGCCTGGATGACCACCCTTAGGTAATTGAAGGTGGTTATCTACTCTATGTTATGACCATTTAGATACCATGAATAAAGTTTTGGCCATTTTGTACATTTGTAATTTATGTCCAGTAATTACAATACTGAACGAAGGCTCGCAGGGTTCTTTTAAGGCCTACTGATGCCCTGGAGAGGATCACAGTGACATTTGCGTAGAGCAGCAGGGCGATGCTTTGATCATCTATTTTTGGGGGGTGGTAATTTAGTTTATTTAAGCATTTTACCATGTTATTTATATAGAAGTTGAAAAGCAAGGAGACCAAAATGCACCTGTTTAACTCCTTTTTGAGTTTTAACTGACTTCGAGAGATACTCTTGCATATTAAATTTCACTTTGAGAGATGTGTTAGTATGTAAGGCATATAACAGATAAAGAAACCTATGGTCAATTGAAGCAGCTTCCAGCTTCTCCCATAGCTTAGTCCTGATAACCGTATCAAAGATTGCCTTGAGATCTATAAAGCTGGTGTATAATGATATAGATTTATTTGATATGTATTTTTCAATCAAATGATTGAGAATTAAACACTGATCTATGGTACTTCTCCCCTCTCTAAACCTAGCTTGCTCTTCAGCGATCAAGTTCTCAAGATCCAGCCACTCCTTTAATTTATCTTGGAGGTGTTTCGCATAGAGTTTGGTGATTATATTTAGCAGACTTATTGGTCTGTAATTGGCAGGGTCCTCTTTCTTTCTCTCTTTAAAAATTGGGACAATTGCAACTGGGACATGGCCACTGAAGTCAATACATGTGAATAGCATTGCAGAACTGGTATCCACCACTCCAAATTATTCTTTAATAATTCAGCATAAATGACGTCAGCTCCTAGGGCCTTCCCAGTCTTGAGTTGGCCAATGAGTGATTTAATTTTAGACTCTGACACTGGGGGCTATTCAGGTAAATCCTTAATTGTATATTTTATACTCACTGGGGGGGGGGTGTGTCTTCATACATTCTCCGAAAGTAAAGTTTCCAGGTTGTAGGAGGTATATGGACCTCTAGTTGGGTATAAATTCTGTCAAAGTGACTAGTTATTAGATGCCAGAATAGAGAAGAGTTCTTTTGTTTTGCTGCCTCAATAAGCTGTTCACAGGAGGACCTTGTGTCTTGTCTCTTCTTAAGAGCAATCAATTGCTTAAATTGTTTTTTCGAGTGTAAGGTGTGTTATTTGGCAACATTTTAATGAATGCCAGCAGCAGTCTATCAATATCAATTGAAGCTTCTAATTATTTTTTTCACAAATGTTTTCTGGAAATGGATTCAAAGCATTATTTAAAATCAATAATGCAGCACTATTATGAAATTTATTTGCCATAATGGGACAATTCTTCATGGCCATATGATCCTGCCCATTTCACCCCACATTTTCCAACAAGGCTGACCCAACATGGCCCTCTGTCCACAGATGGTCTTTCACCGGTGATATATCACTGGCACAACTTCTCTGCTGCTTCTCTAAAGTTGCCTAATCGTGGCCAATGCATTGTGACCCAAATCTCCACAGCCAATTGCATCCTCTCCCCATGGATGATTAAATGCACTTCTAGCTTCTGGTGCGCTTTTGGTGTGTGCCTGACGAGGAGAGGCAGAGGGGGCATTGGCAGGAGCAGGGTTGGAAAGCAGTTGTGATCTAGTGAGTGCTGAGGTCTGTGGTGTCATGTTCGCCAGTGTTTGAATGGTGAGGGGAAGGAGTGACAGAAAGTCTTCGCCAGTAGCATTTGGAAAGCATGTGGAGGTGACAGAAAGGTTTTGTCAGCAATGTTTGGATAGTGGGAAGGGTGAGAGGTGTTGCCAGCAGTATTTGGATAGCGTGGGGAGAGCGTTGCCAGCAGCTTTTGGGTAGCATGAGGAGGGGGTGTCAATAGTCAGCAGAAAGGTTTTGCCAGCAGTGGTATCACCATATTTTGGGCATTAAATTTGCACACAACTTGGGGGAAAACCTGTTTTCCCTTTGATGTGATCAAAACCTTTGATGTGCAAAGTTAAACACATCATTATATGAAGACATAGCAAAGGCACAAAATGATAGGAACCTACAGAACTCGGGAAGACACGTCAAGCATTTCCATAATCTTTTGATACTGCCTGGGTGAAAGAGCAAAAAGGTACGTGCATTTGAGATATGGGCATGCAGTGGGAGAAAAAGAGGTAGGGTACCCTGGTACTAAATCAAGAGCAAATTAAAAGTGGTGTGGGGGAGGTGAGCAGGAAGCAACCACATCTCCAAAACTGGGGTGTGTGTGTGTGCAGTGCTCATCCTAATTGCTTGGCAACCAGAATCCAATTGTTTGATGTCACATCTGCTGAACTATGATGAAAAGGAATCCAGAATGAAAAAAAAATGAGAAGCTGGGTATCACTTTAAAATAAGCAAGCAGCAACCTGAAACCTACCTTTCCACTGAGAGAGATGCACCAAAACACAAACTCTTCCATGATTAATCCCAAAGTTCATCCCAGCCAAACCAATGAATGAAAAGCGATTAAACATTAATATTTAATTTAAACCCATAGAAGGGGTCTGCCTGTTGGTGTGTGTCTCTTGCTGAAAAGTAGGCAACAGAGCCTGGTAATAGTAAATTTCAGCCACTCTTTACATCTCCCACCTGCATTATCCTAACACTGCTGACAAATCTTATCTTCCTCCTCCTTCGCCCACCCCACCCCCCACTATCCCAATGTTGCTGGCAAAGCCTGTCACCCCTTGCACTTGCCATCAAATGGTGCTGGTGAAAGTGACACTGCAGCCCCACCAGTTCCCCTTATACCAGCACTGCTCCTGCCAACGCCCTGTGCCTCTTGCATTTGGGCGCATGCCAAAAGAGTGCCAGAAGCTAGACAAGCCAGAGGCACATTTAATCATCCACAAGGGGAACTGGCCGTGAAGTCTTGGGTTGCAATGCATCGACCACAATTAGGCAAACTTGAAGAAGCAACTAAGAAGTTGTGGTGGTAATATATCACCAATGAAGGACCAGCTGAAGACAAAGGGTCAAGGTGGATCAGCTGTGCTGGGAAATTCAGGGTGAAATGGGCAGGGTCCATTGGCAGTGTAGAATTGTCCCAGACCCTTTATTTGCTGCCCATCTTGCAATCTGAGGTGACAGCATTTTATAGTAAGATAAAATACATAACTATCCGAACAATTATAAATAGGAAAATTAGAAAAATCAAAACAAACTAAAAACATAAGCTTGAAGGTGAGGGGGGAGGTACCTTCGTTAATGCACCATCTACCTCCAGCCAACTGCTTCTCCCTCATGACCCCATGCCAGTCAGCATAGTCAGGCTAAAAGAGAGGAGATGGTAAGAAGTTCCAAACAGCAAAAGTCATGGCAGAAAAGGTTTTTCTCCGGGATCACACCAGCCAAAATTCCTTGGCTGATGGGATCTGCAGTAGCATGAGTGGAGCAGACCTTTGCACCAGCACAAGTGGAGTGGGCTGATCCCATGGCAGAAAGACTGTTTCACAGGAATTCTGGAGCCATGCCATAAAGGGCTTTAAAGATAGTAACCAATATCTTAAATTGCATATACAAGCAGATTGGAAGCCAATGCAGCTCACATAACAGTGGTGTTACATATGCCATCCTAGCAGCATCCAAAACTGCCTGTGTTGTGCTTTTTGACCAGTCATACCTTGTAAATACACTTTAAGAGTGGCCCCAAGTACAGCACATCTCAATAATCCAAGTAGGAGAGTATCAAGGTGTGATTGAGTGCAGGATCTTACAATCCAGAAAAGGATATAATTGGCGCAAAATACAAAGATACTCTCCTAGCTATAATTGCCTCTGTTCTTTGAACAGGAGTCATGACTCTAACCCTAACCCTTCAGTTGTACACTGGGTCTAATCTGGAGTAGTGCTGCCTCATCCAAACTAAAGACAATAAACATGTGGATCCTGAGGCTCCACATATCTACAACCACTCTATTTTACCAGGGCTTAGTTGAATTCTGTTATCTCCCAATCAGGCCCCCACTAATCATCAGGTACTGTGAAAGGGCAGCTACAAGGGAGAAGATGTAAAGCTGAGAATCATCAGCATATTGATATCTCATCCCATAGTATCCCATGATATCACCAGCAGTTTCATACAAATAATAAAAAGGAGTGGAGAAAATACCATGCCCTATAGAATCCCACAAAGAAGCAGTCTATTAACACAAATTGTAACTGGTCATGGAAAAAGAAACTAAACTGGTGCAACACTGCACTGCCCAGTCCCAAGTCTGGAAGCTGGTCCAAAAGATACCATGACTGTTGGTATCAAAAGCTACAGAGAGGTCAAGGACAGCAAGGATGGATGGAGAAGAAGGATGGACTCTACTGTCACCAGAGATAATCAACTAGCATGACCAATGACATTTCTGTCATATGACTGGGCCTGAAA
This sequence comes from Cerberus rynchops, assembly GCA_032468195.1. Lineage (NCBI taxonomy): Eukaryota > Metazoa > Chordata > Lepidosauria > Squamata > Homalopsidae > Cerberus > Cerberus rynchops. Next base: position 27,219 of record JANHFJ010007312.1, on the reverse strand, counting down.
CTGACTGAAAGGAAACTAGGTAATCCGTGTCATCCAAGACCCTCTGGAGCTGCAATGCAATCACTTTTACCATCACTTTCTCTAGAAAGGGAAGGTGGGAAATAGAATGATAATTGTCCATCATAGACTCGAATGATGGCTTAAGGCAGAGGCAGACCATGGTTTTCTTAAAGGATGTTAGGAACTCCATTTCCTGCAGAGATGCTTTAATCATTGCTTGCACCATCGAAAAGTCACTGTTCTGGAAATTTACTGTAATGTTGAGGGACAGAGATCAAATAAGCAAGTAACTGCACTGACAGGCCCAAAGATCCTATCTACTTCTTCAAACTGCTCCCACCTAATAAGGTAATTCCATTCCCTGGGCATTTCAAATGGAATTACACCACACTTGGGTCCAATCAAGTGATTCCATCCATCAAATGTTGCACAAACTCTTCTGTGAGGCCCTGAAGGTGATCGTCTGAGACCTTTCCTCAAGGAGGGACCAGATGCCCTGAACAGGGTCATTAGGCAACACCCTGTGGATGCAATGTGCAGATAAATACTGACATTTCATTGCTCTTACTGTGCATGATATGTCTTAATCACAGCTTTAATACGTGATTGGTTGGATTCATTTTTTGTTTTCCACTAATAGTGCTTTTGTCACTGACTCTTTTCAGCTCTTCTGTAGACCATGGGGAGTGTTGGGGCTAATGGGTCAAGAGAAGGCACAAGTGCAATTCTGTTCAGGACTTCAGGCATTCTCGGTTGCAGTCAAAGCTTTCAATGAACATACTGCAGTGTCTCTGGGATCTCCCCCAGCTCTCTTTGGACCCAGGCAGGTTCATCAATCACTGAGAAAGATCATATGAATAAGTCTAGTACGCCCCAAAGTGATAGTGTAATATCGTCTCAAAATCATCAGGGCATGGTCTGACCATTGACAAAGGGAATTGACAGATCCCCCACCAGGTCACTTTGCCACTGTTCCAACATGAAGATTATATCTAGAGTGTGACCATCTAGAGTCAGGTCATGGATGTCTTGGGATAGATTCACAGGGGTCATGGTGGCTATGAATTCCTGAGATACAGCGTTTGGCAACAGAGAGGAGAAGCGAAAAGGTTTAGGGAAGAAACAAGGCCATTATAGAAAAGATGTTTAAGTCTAGGGAAAGAGGAAAAAAGAAACTCTATTTACAGTTGTATGTAGGAGAATTATTTCGGTTAGCTTTCAAAATTCTATAAAGTTATACTACTAGCAATAAATATATTTCCAGAAACCCAAGGAATTCTTGTTTCCTGAGCTTTCCAGCCTCTGAGGGCTTGACAGTCTGCATTAAAAATTACTAACATTAAACTTAACTAATAAAATGCCATTTTCACAAAAGGGAGATTTTACTGCTAATGATTTAAAACATTAAGATTTGGTTACAAGACACCTAGAAAACCATGGCTTATCTTCCAAAATCATGTCTATAAACACCAAGAAATCAATTGAAAATAAAATAAATAGAATGGCCAAAATCTTATGAGAATTTGATATTCTACAAAACTTTATAAAAACTTGATATATGGTAAATTTCAGCAAATCTTGTGGATTTAAACATCTTTTTTAACGATTCAGGAGATTTTGTTGAATTCGGGGAACTACTTAGACCATTGAAGTTTGTTAAACTTCGTGACAAGATATTATTATATAACTAGTGATGATTATAGATTAATTTATTAGGTTGACTGTTATGATTAATCACGCTTAATAACTCTGAGATCAACATCATTTAAAATTAAAGAACTGAGATTTCTTTCAGTTAACCACAATATGTTATCATTATTTACTTACAATAGCATCTATTTGTTCCAGAATTTTCATAAACTGCTCAGCAGTTCCCTTTATCCGCTTATCCAACTGACTAAGAGCTTCAGTTTGATTATTCTTTGCAAGAAAATCCTATATGAAAAATACAGTTTACATTATGCTTATTCATAACTTAATTGGAATAGGCATTATTATAACAGCTGTAAGAGCTATGTGCCTATAGTATCCATAGTTCTGTAACTAATTCCATGCATACAAAAGGCAATATGTGTCCAACTTTCTATGCAGACAACCACTGATTCATATGAATATAAATGAAATGTACTAATATACATCAATAAGCCTGGATACACCATTCACTTACATTTGTTCATCAATTTTACATACTCAAACTTCCTTTATATGCAGACTTCTATTCTCTCATATTTTCTTCTCTCCTTACTGCGTACAAACTGGCTCTCTTCTCAACTCTCAATCTATGCAACCTTTCCCCAATATCACATGTACAGATCACACTCTTATACGTCCACACCATTAATTGGGAGGGTTACTTTCAGATCTAGGCTCTATCATCATGTTAACAACACTCAAAGACATCACACTTCCTTCACTGGGAATGCCTTCCAAAATCTCAATTAGAGTAAATCTATCACAATTCTAGAGAATATATGCATAATTATAACTTAACTTACATCTACACACATCTCAGAGTCATACTTCCAGAGCCTACATATTATATATCATTCATTCTAAAGAAAATTCATTTTCATATCCATATAAAGATATTTTTGACCACATATTCTGCTAGATTTTGTCAGATTCTAAATTGACAAATCTATACCTGAATTTTACAAATATATATTAACTATTGAAATGTAAAATAACTTACTTTCTGAATCTCTCTAAGATCTTTATTTACTTCATCTATTTTTTTAGCAAGCTGTTCCACTGATTTCTCCAAAACTTTTAATTTCTTTAATTCAGTCTCCTCCTCAGGACTGTTCTGTTAAGTAAAGAGAACATTACTATCATGAAGTACCTGGTTTGCTGGGGTGGATGCATTAAAATAAAAGGCAAAAATATTATAATCACAGAACAATATATAAGGGAACAACTGAATGTCAGTCATAAATCATAACAAAGTTTACAGTAAAACATACAATGATCAGGAAGTCATATGGCATAAGTACACCCTATTCCATTTGGCCTTAAACTAAAGAGTCGGAGTATATCTGCTCTGCAATCTGTGAGAAAACAGAGATACTAAGCTAGCTTTTCTGGCTTCCGATTGTTACATATTTACCTATAGCTATGTTATAGATAACAATCTCCAATTGTCAAAATCTAAGGTTTTTAGTATAACCTCTGCTTGATCACTGATGCTATAATAAGTTAAACAATATTTATGCCTAAGAAAGACGGGACAATTTTTTTCATGACATGTCTTCCAAATTCTTCTTCTAAGAAGCAAGTATGAAATTACATTGAAGAATCATTTTATTACAGATGTTGAATATGACAGGACTAATTTTGCAAATTAGCATATTAATATATTTAGTATATTAGTATAATTTGCAAATATACTATATTAGTATAACATTACAATATTATTTTGCAATTTTTGCATATTTGCAAAAATATTCCCATTTTCTTTAGCATGTTTCAGGATTTACAGTACACCTTGAAAGTACACCTTGAGTCTGAAGCAGGAGACCCTGAAATAACAGAATATCCAGTCAACCTTAATGGACAATATTAAAGGGCTTCCTATGCCCATAGCCCACAGATGATAATGCCAACTGGGATAATAATACCACTCCGTCATTGCCCAGGGATGTTTGTCTCTCTGCAATGCCATTTTTTTCAACTTGAAGGAACAGACATTCCTTTAGTTTATATGATTCTCCTTGGTTAGGGAGAGTATTAGAATCATCCCACAAGATCCTCCATTCAGTAGTAATCTGCAAGAAGCTTCAAGAGCTGTGCTTTGGAGCAGCTAATGAGCTGCTGCTAGGGGATGGGGCTGCAATCATTTCAATGCTGAAATAGAAACCATTTTGGATTTTATTTTTTGAACAAATTATGCCTTTCATTTCTTAATTTAAGGGTTATTATCTGTATAAATTAAAAGAGGCTTGTTTTAGTCATAGCTGGTTGCCTCTTTTTGAAGCTCTATGCCATTTTTGAGACTACTGTTAAGCAAGGAAGAGCACGCTAGAGGCATGCTAAAATAAGGAACTGTGGAGTATCTTTTTTAAAAAATTTGATGGGAGAAACATGACGGAAATCTGTAACTTTATTTTACTATGTTTAAGTAATCTGTAGCTTTGGATAGCTTTGTTTTGAGTGGCTGAAACTTTTTGATTTTTATGAATTCTGGCTAGAAATCAGTAACTGCTTTATAAAAAAAACCCTATTCTTTGACCATAAGGAGGAGCTAAGAAAATGGCTAAAAAACGACCATATTTTTATAGAAAATCATTCTCTTCATAGACCAATTATTTCTAAAGATGTCATAAAGGAAGATATGAATGTTACAGAAGACACAAAAGAAGAGCAAGAGATGCAATCAGATATAAAAGTTATCAAACCATTGATGCAATTTCACAAAGCTGTGTTGTTTTTGGTCCGGTGTTGGTTTTTGACACCATCACCAATCCCCCTCTCCAGACCCATCCTGCTTCACCAGCTATCACACCCCCCAACCCCAAAACCAGACA
>JANHFJ010007304.1:156711-167396 GCA_032468195.1 Cerberus rynchops | reverse complement strand
GCAGTTGTCTCAACGAAAAATAATTCTTCCTAGCAAGATTATCACCTATTATGATGAAAGAGATAGGTGAAAATAAATTCAGCAACTGGATTATTTCCAATTTAGAATCAGTTTAACTTCCATTACATTACTGTGGAGAATTTCTTAGTTTCCAACAGCTCCCCCATGAACTAGAAAAGAGGTGGTTCTTTTCACTGATAATGGAGGCGTCTGAAGGTCGCTATTCACAAAATTGTCTCCTGAATATTAATTACTCTCTAATAAATATTGTTAAGAAGTTACTGGCAGGACAAAAGAATCTAGCCAATGTAGCAAAATGTGGGCAACAGATGCTTTAGATGATATACATTTTGGTTTGGCCTGGTAACATGACAGTTTTTTTCTAAAAGAATCAGTTTAGGCTGAAAAAGAAGTGAATGTTTTTAGTGATAGGCAGCCGCCTCCTGTTGGAGATACAAAATATTCTATAGAATCCAAGGTATAAAACTATGAGGATATGAGTTCAATGCATTGGATCTAGGAAAGTAAACATAGGTTATTCTATCACGCATATAAATAAATGTATAGACAGCAGATACCCTCTTACTGAGCGAATAATCTGGCTTTAAAACAAAACCCCTAACATTAATTTTGTATGTACTACTATGCAAGCATAATTCTAACTTCATATCCAGAATATGTAATAATAATTTTCAATCTATTCTTAATATCTGTATGAAGAATGATCAAAAATAGCATATATCCTATAATTCATTTCTGCTCTATTTCTAATTTCTTTACATATTACCCTTGTACCTTAATCTTTCAGATTAGGTAAAGCTAAAATTCAGAAATCTATTAATTTCCCCCCCAAAAAACATAGACACCAATAATAATTAATAATTTTTTGATTGACAGTTGTGAAAGCATTTTCAGTGAAACAAACTATTCTAAAAATGAAGATAAAGATAATAAACATTACCTGTTTCTTGATTATGCGGCTACTCAAAATTTTTTCTACTACAGGACCTTCAGCATCAGAAGATTCCTTAAAATGAAATATTTTATAGTAACTATTGAATAAAAGTACAGAAAGGAACAGCCATATCATCAGAACTGGCCATCTGCCTCTATTATTGCTCTCTGGAAATGTCTAACTTGAACTTGCATAATTCTGAGTCACTCTGGAGAAAATTATATCAAATATAATATTGAAGTTTTCAAATTCCAGGTTTAAAAATTATTTCTAAAGGTTCATCTTCTTTCCCCATCATTCTGTCAGAACTGAAAAATGGATGAGAAGTGAAATGTTTTCAAAGAAAGAATCAAGGAAGTCCAGTTGCCTTTTGCACCTTTGGGACAACCATGACCTGGAAGACTGAGAATCTCCATAGAAACTTCACCATGTTTGATTTCAATGTAAAATAAATATTGTAAACTTTTTTCAGTCAGGTTTTAAAGAATTTCGTATTCTCCATCATTTTTTTGCAGTTGGGCAGCAGCCACTGTGGAAGAGAACTCACAATTTTCTGTTGCTTCCTCCCCTTTTTATAGAATATTGCTACATCTACATGCAGGGAAGTGGAGGTAATATAGTTTACTAGGACAACTTTTTTTCAGCATCCCGTCAGTCCTCCCAGTAAACCAGACAAGGAACACAGACCAGCAATTCTAGCTTATCGTAAAATTACATTTCAAGTCTGAAAGTAAAATCTGTCTCTTTTAATTGTCTGATCAAATAGTGCAAGTGTTCCCCAAGTTTCTTTCTCTGATCATTAAGCTACTGGGGGTTCCTCCCTCTTATTGCATCCTTCTCTAGGAAGCATCTCTTTCCTTCATCCCTCCAGGTCATTCCCACATACCATTATTACATATCCCAAAATCACTATACGTATAACTCTATTAGAATTTCACATATTAGGAAGAAGGAAGAATTATTGAAAAATAAGGTTAGAGAAGAGAGAACAAGGAAAAATATAAGGAGCTATCAAATAAAGAGGTTCATGAACCAAAGGGTAGAAATTACAAGTTAAATTTTAAATCCTGGAAATATGGCTGTTTACAGTTCCTAGAAATGATCTAAGGGAAGCTCATTTATCTCTAGAAGTGATTAAGCAGCTAGGTCACTTGCTCTATTACAAAAGTTGCTTTTTCAAATGGAAGAAACACATTCTTAAATCATTTATAGTTTAAAAAAGATGTCTTTTCATTCTGCTTTAAGTTCTGCTAAATAAATATAAAATGAAAAAATATTTTAGCTTTGTAAGGGATTATTATATATTTTTAATACTAACGTTCATCAAGAAACCTTATTTTTATTTATTAACTTTATACTGCATTTTTATTTCAATATTTAAAAAGTCTTACAATGATTTTAAAAAGTACAAAAACAAAGCATAACAAAGGCAATGCAACTAAAATGAAACAATAAATCAGCTGTTAATTAGATATCAATTAAAGGCTCAGTGTTTACTCTTTTCCTAAACATGAGCACTAAAGGCATCTCACTTTTTTCCCCTGAATATTCAAACAGTTGACTTTCCATTAACAGGGCATCTTCAGAAGAGCTTCTCCTGCTATCTTGACTAATAGGGCAGAAGTACTAGGAGTGGGGCAGCTCTGCAAATAATCAGGTCCTTAAATTCAGATCCCTTAAATTCTTTCTAGTAGGCAACTGGTAGCAAGTGGAGTGTTCCAAATGCAGAATTGCTGCAAATGTTTGACACTGGAAAAGATTTAAGAAAGCTTTTAAAAACAATTACTGAATAATAATTACTTCAGCATGCCCATTTTCACCAATGATTTTCTAAGTTAGTTATATGAACTCATTTCATATCATCACTATTCATTTTATTCAACATTTACACTACATAAAAAAAATCAAGCGTATCCCACTGCTTACTAAAAGACAGTAATTTCATAAAGGGGTTCTTATAGTACCTGACAGCAGGAGACAAGCCTGAGTGGTTTATTAAGTCATAGAAGCCAGGCCACTGAATTCAGAGAGGTAAATTCTGTCTCTTTGGAGTCTAGTTTTAAGCCTTTCAACAGAGACCATTAATTTCATTAAATTATGTAAAATTACATATTGTTGGCATGTAAAGAAAATGTGAATGAACACAGCCTTTAAGAATCTAAGTAACTAATATATTTTGGCATGTTGAGCCAAATTGAGATGGAAATCCCTTGGGAGAGGGAGAGCAACACTACAATATTGTACGGAATTTTTAGTTTATTCGTCAGTTTGAAGAGCATACATATGAACAGACCTGTTGCTCAGACTGAGAGTTATTTGAAGGGGAGTTTCTTCCAGCAGCATCTGCATCATCAACTTCTTCATCAGAAATCTTGAATTCCAAGTCTTCTGTATAACGCTTTCTTTTAACTTGCCTGCTAGAACGCCTCTTCTGAAAAAGACAAAAGAAATAAATGTGTATGCTACTTTGTTACCAATAATAACTATTCGTTTCTAGTCCCATAAACCAGTTTATTCATACAGAATGGTTTTCTTCAGTTTGTTGTGCTGATGTACAAGTTCATATATCACTGTGGGAGAATCTTATGTACATGTGAATGATATAATAGCCTAATAGCCAGGCTCACTTGGCCCATGAATTACAATATTCACATCACCTTTTGTTTATTGAATTTCTATCTTACTTTTTCATCAAAACTGCAGCATGTGAATTTTTAATTATAAACTTTCAAAACAACTCCATCAGTGACATTCTGGAAAACTTTTATTTGAAGTTGAAATACAGGCTTCATATTGGAGATCTTAACTTGTATAAATAGCATGAGCAAGTTTGAGTGGAACTGAGCACTTTGGTTGTGCTTGTGGGCTACTGGCCAAGATGCTTTAAAACTGATTGGTGCTGTGTCCTTAGTATTAGCAAGGTTTGCTGCCTGGGATATAGGTATAACTTAAGTCTAGTGTGCTAGTCTACTATTTCATTGTCTTATAAAAAGTTATGTAAAGTTTCAATTGACCAAAACTCTGATGATCCCATGACATATTAAATATTGTAGCTTGAGCTTTAAGTGGGGCTCACAGTAAATGGTATAATATTCATGAAGATGTTCTATGTTTGTGAAATTAAGAAAAAATAAAGGATGTAACATCTGAAAGAAGCTTATCCTCTGAAGTGGACTTGTTTGCATGCAAAGAAGTCCAGATGGTTTCATTATGGATAAAAAAGTCAAAATACATGTCAAAAAAGGAACTGGTATAATCTATAATGCACAGAAATGCATAGGTTAGTAGCAATTGTGTAGTATAATTACTGACTAGTGAAATTCAAAAAAATGGTGCAGTTTTTAATATATGGCTTAAGCATAAATCTATTCACAAAATATACACAGAGAAAAATGAATACAATTCTAAAAGCATGACTGATTTTATTGTTTATGAAACACTGACAGACTTAAGGAAGACAGTAGAGTGATCAGAGATTCTAAACCTGGAACAAACCATCTTTAGTTAGTACCAAGAGTGGATCTTTGGAAAAGTTATATAGAAGGGGAAAAAAGCAAAAACAAAATGAGAGAAGAATGAAAGAAAAACTATGAATCCTGTATGAAGTATTAGCTGACAGATTACATGCATAGGAAGTTATAAGGAATAATGTATAGAAGCAGATTGGAACAAAGTAAGGACAACAATTAAACGAAGTATTACACAAAGGTGAGGAATTACTTTAATGGGTAGTATGAACAATTATTCTTAATAGAATGATATAAGGAAAGAGGCAAAGGATAAAAAGTGCATATAAGAGAACTGCTGCAAAAATGAAGATGACAGAAAACTAATGTATAAGGATAGATGCAAAAGAAAGGAAGGAAGACTTAACATTAAAAAGAAGAAAGAAAATACAATTTTGATGTGTGTAAACATAGGTTTGTTCCATCAGAAGGAATGGAATTTAGAATAAAAGTGATGAAATAATTTGGGAAGATGCTAAAATAACAGAACGCTAGTTAGGGTTTTTAGATTTACATTTGTGGCATATCAATAACTAGAATTGAGATTAATATTACAAATGTTAATATCTAAACATCTGCTAACATGTAAGTCATAAAGCCTATGAGAATAATGAAAAACAGAAGACTGCAGATGTATTTAAACCATGATTTTCTTATTGACTATGACTTAATGCATCTGTGAAGTTATCTGTGCCAGATGCCCAAAATGCTGTTACTGTTTCATTGTGTAAAAGGAGTGACAATAAAAGTAAATGCAGAAACCACAAGAAGATTTCTTCATTTAGTGTACCTGGAAAGGTGTTTAGCAGAATTCAGACTCAAAGCACACAATAGATGGCAATAATTTGCAATAAGCAAAATTTGGAAAATATAGTAATTTTATGTCAGGTGGGGTATATGCAAACCAGAATTTTTTTTGCTCTTCAGTGAGAAATGCATGAAAGTGAGAAATAAATTTTACTCTTATGTTTGCTGATTTATTGTATAGTTTACTGTATAATTTGAATTATGCAACGTTTTCTGTCAATATGAAAGTTTGTTACTAGGTGCAATAAAAGCACTACATGATGGAAGCAGCATGTGAAAATAAGTAATACCTTTAGCAAATGATTCAATATTGAGCAAGCAGTAAGACAAATATGTATGATGTCCCCTTGGGTGTTTAATATATTTATGAATTAAATATATAAGGAATATTTGTGGTGGTTACAGAAGTAGAGACTTCAATATATAAATACTTTTGCATGCTGACAATGCTATATTGTTGGCTGAGAAGCTGAGTAACTGAAACAAATGCTAAACTGTATAATGCAATAAGGAATATGGATCTGAAAATAAATATACTGATGATCTAGATAGCAGTGCCTGACAGGAGAAACTGTGTGAATAAATGGAAGTTGTTGTTGTTGTTGTTGTTGTTGTTATTATTATTATTATTATTTATTATTATTATTTCAATTTCTATACCGCCCCCTCTCCCGAAGGACAGAAGAGTAAAGAAAGTAGTTTAACGGAATGTTTACTTAAGATGGGAAAATGTTAGAGAGAAATTTTAAGATATATAAACGCTACTAGAATGGTAATGGGATAATATGTGATCATTGTGGTGCCGTGGTGGTGCAGTGGATAGAATGCAGTACTGCAGACAACTACTGCTGACTGCTGGCTGCCAGCAGTTCAAGTTTCATTGGATCAAGGTTGACTCAGCCTTCCATCTTCTGAGCTTGGTAAAATGAGGACCCAGATTGTTGAGGGCAAACCTTTTCAGCACTGAGTGGTGAATGTAAGTATGTGCATGGCTTACACAGGTGTGTGATTCACGCACGTCTTTTGCACATGCAGGATCTGTATGCATGTTTTTCATGCATGCGCATGCTGCAGACATGTGCATGCACAGTCTGTGAGTCTCATGCGTATGCGCAATTGCGTGGCAGTCATGCAGGGAGTCTTGCATGCATGTGCAGCCATGTGCGCAGTCGCATGGGAGTTGTGTACATGCACACATGTGCAGTCAGTGAGTTGGGGTGCCGGCTGAGGTTCGCCATCACAACCCTATGCAAAGGAAAGGTGTTTAGGTGGCTTGGTCATATAAAGAAAATAAAAAAGGATCAAATTCCAAAACAATCATATGAAGAAACAATGAAAAAGTCATGATCTGATAAAGCTAATGAGATCTTCAAAAAAGAGATTGTAAAACAACAAAATATGATATAGGGATATGATGGAAACAAGAATACGTCATAATGATAGAATGGTATGAGAGAAAATTGCACTGCTAAAAATTCTATTGAGATTTCATTTTCTTCAAATCCTTTTTTCCTTAGTTATTTACTCTTTTTCTACATTTTGTACAATACTTCTTACTCTGAAATGGAATATCTAATGTGTATGTGTTTAGGAGTACATGTAAATAAAACCCAATTCAACTAAAGCTGTAATTTAAAAATTCATAAATAAGAATAGATGGCATCAGATTAAAACCTATTAGCAATAAAATCAATTTACATTTTAAAACCAGCCTGAATTCAAATAATACAGTAGGAAGCCAGATTGACACTTTTTCAGGAGTTTTAAGTCTTAATAATATGTTATAAGATCATTTGATTTTGAATTATATGGCTAGGTTCCAGTTTCTTAGCTTAACTGAGCCATTAGCTTTTGGTGATTTTTTAACTGTGATCATAATGTATTAATGCCCAACCAAGAATAGTAAGATTGCAAGCTTACAAACTGAGATTGTTAAGGACAGTGGTGGCGAACTTTTTACTTACCGAATGCCAAAAAGTACGCACATCCACACTTGCCATCCACACTTGCGTGCAACTCCTCCATATGCACTGCATGTGCAACCACATCATCTGCGCATGCATACAGCTTTTGCACTTGCAAAGCATGTGTGCTGCACACAGGCACTCACGCATACATGAGCTATCACTGGCCCGAAGACCAGCTGGGTCTCTGCAATTGCGCATGTATGCATGCACAATTGCATGTGCATGCTCCACTGGAGGTAAATTGGCCGACAGCTTGTGTGCCCAGCAAGATGGCTCTGCATGCTTTCTGTGGCACCCGTGCCATAGGTTCGCAATCACGGGTTTAGGAGCAAGAAGATAAGATTCAAAATTCAAAAGAACAGATTCTCAAGTTTTCCCTTCGCACAATAAGGTTGAAAAAATAGGTTGCACACATTCACATGCTAATCATTCTAGCATGCCAAGTTAGGTCAGGAATTCTGGCTTCTGAGTACCAGAAGGCTCTGCTGTATAAGAAGGAATCATGAGAGCCAGTTTAGTGTAGTAGATTAGGCCATCAGGATATGAACCAAGACACTATGAGTTCTAGTCTCGCCTTGGATATAAAGCCATGTGAGTGACTGTGGGCCAGTCACTTTCTCTCAGTTGAGGAAGGACTTTAAAAAAAAACCCTTGCCAAGAATACTGCATGGACTTGTCCAAGCAAGGCACAGGAGTCAACATGGACCTGAAGGCATCAAAAAGATACAAAACCAGTCTTTTGGCATATATTTACACTATTTATTTCCCATCTCCTATTCCAGCAGGAATTCAGTTTCTATTTTATATTAACTACAATTTACCAGAGTGTTTCAAACCTAATATTTCATTAAATTTAACTGCAGTGATTTGAAAAAAGCCATCATCATAATTACTTCAAGGAATTTATTCATGATAGAGCACTGTACAATTCAGATAAAACGAGGCATAATTAACTTGACAGCAAATGGACATTTCCAAATTTCTCATCAGTTTTTTTTTTTTTTAAAAAGGGGGGGGCGCGTGCTTTTGTTTTATTGTAAAACTAAATCATAGATTCACATTATATCTGAAGGAGGCCTTAGCATTCAACAATCAGGTATGAACAAATGACCAATGGAAGTACCTGAATTCCTGCATCATCTTCCTCTTCAGGATGTGGTGATCCTAGTGGTGTTTTTTCCACATCTGAGTTTTCAGAAGCTTCCTTTCCCTTGTTGATCTTTTTCTTCACTGTACTAGATTCTGATTCTGCTTTCTTGTTACTGAAATTGAAATACCTTTAATCAGTATTGCATATACAAATCTTTTCTTATTCTGAAATGAAGTAGATTTCCAGAAACTATTACAGCTGTTTCAATTTCCTCAATCTAATTAACTCTTTAAATATTATTTTATAAATGCTATTAAACACATTTAATTGCAATATGTATATATCCAACATAAATACAAACTATTCAGTTTGTTGAAAATATTAATAAAGTATACACAATAAAACAAACTGAGAAAAGTAACTGATGGACAAATATTGACATGTTTATCTTAAGCAGCATTACATTACATGTAAATTGACCCTGTATTATCTCCCTTTAGAATCCTCCTATCTAGGATGGATATAAGTCAGTATTAAAATAGAGCACAGATGTTGATAATGAATTTACATAAAAAAAGTAAAACTTGGCCTGTAATAAATAAAATTTAGGATCTTCCAAAATCATACAAGTAGAACATTGAGCATTCATAATGCCTTCATATTGCCAAAAATAATGACAGTAGAGTAAGCATATGGGAATATTAAATCTGTTGAGATTAATATTGTATTCAGGACATAAGTGGTATTTTTTTGCTTCCATGTGGTATTTCTGAAAAATATTCCTATGATGAAGCAAAAATTAGTAAATTTGAATGTATGACATACATGTTATTTAAAGACAAAATTATGAATATTCAGCTGAAATTACTTTAATATCTTAAAAAACAAATATGCATGAAAACATACACAATTTCATAGAACTCCATCAAATGATGTCAAATTCCTAGAAACTATACATACACTTCTGTCAAATGTATTCATGATATTCAGAATCCAAGAAAGCAGTAAGGCAGAAGAGATTGGATAATTTAATGAGTTAAATGTTTTCATTTGACATTTTAAGTCATACATAAGTTTCTAAAGGGACTGATCTAGAATAATTCTAACCCATTGCTTTCAGATGAACAGTAAAAATAAATTTCTTTATACTTCCAAAATGTCAATTTATAAACAAACATTTAATTTTTAAACTGCTCAAAAAAAATTCTGACACTGCCAAACATTGGTTGATATGTGTTAGGAGTCAGAAGACAATCATTTTCTTCAAAATGAATCATCACAACTGTTCTGTTTCCAACCATGCCAGTATATATACTACATGGACAGTAGCCTCCCCTACTATGAGGCTCCATTTCCAGCATTTATTTCCGCTCTAACTGCCACAAATTATACAATGCTACAGCTGAATGCAGGGCCCCTTTCCTTTCATCTGCACGCCAAGAGCAATCAGATTACCCTGGTAACCAGTGATCACATGACCAGCACCTGCTCTTTTGGCTGGATGCCACTGACTAAAGCCATCTGCTTCCCTCAATCAGCTTTCAAACATTTTCAACACCTGCGTTGCAGTATTTTGTGGTTTCTTTTATCAAATCAGTGGAAAACTGCTTCCCAAACTTTACATATTTCTCAAATTTGTTTAAATCAAAGGTAAGCCTGTCGTGCTTGAACTGTTGCCAGATAAAGCAAGTTGACAGATTACTACTTTTTACTGGTGACCTCTATCAATCAGACCATACAATTTAGTTTAATAATGGTTAGCATACCTTGTGTGCAGTGCTGCTTATGAGTGGCTAGCTTGACGTATTGATGAATTCTTTTGAGCACATTTGATAACATGCTAATATCCTAAAAAGGAGTAACGTGCTTTGTATTCTATTTTTAAAGATACAAAGAAAATTCACGTACTTACACAGAAGTGACACTCTGAATTGAATTGACTACAGAACTAGTTGTGCTGTTTTTTAAACTACTATCACCCACACCCATCAACTAGAACAGGGAATGAGATACTAAGGAGATACTAGACAAACTAGATATTAGGTTTATGGTTGTTTCAGGATTATCTTTTCATTCTCCAGACTGGGCTCAATGTCTTCTAGTTTTCTACCCCTGATTTCTTCATTTTAGAACCCTAACTATGTGGAGAGGGATAAGAAACTTGCTACTCATAAAAATATTAGGGATCTGCAGTCTTTGCTTGATCTACTGCAAATTATCCAGCAGCTATAGATGATAACTTATTTTCTGCTGAGATAGGTGAAAGAACAAGCTGCTGGGAAAATTGCAGGCACCTGTGTTGTCTTTTACCCCACTTATTTGAGCCTTCTCCCCAGTGGCAGCACAACAGAATTGCTTAT
>JANHFJ010007304.1:145322-156611 GCA_032468195.1 Cerberus rynchops | reverse complement strand
TGTGTGTGTGCTGGGCTTGATAACCCCCTCAGTATTTATAGAGAGACGGCAACTCCGATCATGCTTTGCTCGCACTAGCACAAAGCCGAAAATGCCAGCCTAAAGATGGCTAGTGGGACCTCGCCAAAACGTCACCAAATACTCTCAGTCTTACACAGGAAAAGACACAAACACATCTAGACTTACATACCTGTACCTGTGAAAATCTACAAAAACGCACACACGCACATATATATTTCCCCTTTACTTTTCTTCCTTGATTAGCCAAGAATCTTGTGATTCTCATAAAGATAATTTAGAAAATTGAGATAAAATCCTATTACTTTGAGGTCATTCAGGGTTTCAGTCATACTTAAAATGTAGTAGTTTCAACAGCAGAAAAGTTGAAATGAACATTTAGAGTACAGGTATATCCTGTCTCTCCTCCCTCAAACAGGACTATGACAGAGGGACCAATTCTTTAGAACAAGTTAAGAGAAAATGAATGGGTAGCTTAGTGAAGTCAGTGTCCTTGTATTAACTTCCTCTTCTCAAAGTCAGACTTGCAATTCTGATTGAAATCAAGGTTTATGTTTCTCTGCCCCGTAGGGTCCAAATCAGCCTATAATTCAATACATTTTGGAAACCACAAGAAAAATATTTTAGTTTGTGCTATCTATTTCTAACTCAATATAAAACCGTTGAAAATGGGCTATATAATGAATCTTAAAACATTTTCACTAATTTAAAAATATTTAATATTAAACTTGCAAAACAGTATTTCATTGAAATTATTTTTTTTTGCCTTCCATACCTTGCTTTTTTGCTGGTCTTGGGTTTTGGTGTAGTGTGTTTTACTTTCTTCTCCTTTGGCTCTTTGGGGATCTTGGGGGTTTTGGGCGTCTTGGGTTCCTTAGGCTCTTTCTTCTCCTTGGGTTCCTTCAAATCCTTTGGGTCCTTTTTCACCTTAGGTTTCTTCTTTTTCTTTTTTTCTTCCTGGGAGCCTTCTAGGGCTTTTCTGGTAGGATCCTGGTTATCAAGCCCACTAGGAAAGCCTTCCTTACCAAATCCTTTGCTGGGACCTTCTGCAACAATATGATTGTTTTTCTTTTTCTTTTTCTTCTGCTGTGGTTGAAGCTCAATTGAGGGAAGGTAATCATCACTTTTCAAGAGCTGGGCATTCGGTCCACTAACCTGAGACATGTCTGGCACTGGTTTTTCTAGGAAGGGTTCTGATGGAGAATGCTAGGAGAAATAAATGAACATTAAATAACTAAATGCTTTAAATTAGTTCATGGGAAATACGCAGGTTATTAATACAGAAATCAATACAGAAAATATATTTCATGTTTTCAATGAAAAGTCATTCTATAAACTGTTAATGAAGCATGTTTCTGCTAGAACAGGAACTGAAGCATGAAATATAGGGGCTCTTTCAGTATGTTCAGACCTAAATATAAAGGGGCAAAAAGTAAATATAAGAGAATATGAAAATACACATGATTCTTTAACTGTAGATGTAGAATGACTTTATTGCCTTGTTCAGATTAATGAATAGCTGATGAAAACCACATAACCTTGTTTGTTATCAGGACATCAATGATCTGAAAAGGGACTGAAAAATAAAATGCTATAAAATAATAAAAGAAAAGATTCTGACATATGTGCCAGAACATTAATTTGTACCAAATTAATAAAATTTCAAAGCAATTTAAAATGATATATGGTTCTGAAGCCTATTGCTTATCTCCCCTGTCCATGATTTACAGCTTACATTAGACTCATAATCTGTTGTTCTTAAAAGAATTTAGGTCACTTATTTATTTCTTCAGGATATACATGGCCAATCAAGATTCACAGTGGTTTATAGCAATCCAATAAAGATACTTCTTAAAATGACCACAATGTAAGTAAGCACCTAATGGAAAAAGTAAACACAACCAAAATATATAACAAAATTAAATTAAATTAAATTACAATTAAATTAAAGTTAAAATATGGCAACTATTAACACTCTACAGAAGGGCAGTGTCTTAAGCAACTTTTAGAATGTTAAGAGGGATGATGTAAACGGTGAATTATTCCATATAGCAAAACAGGGTCAGAGAAACAGCACATCCTTTTGTTTCACAAAATGAAATATACAACTAGAAGCTCTTCTCAGGAAAAGCAAAGCTGATGGGATGATTAGGTGAATCTATTGTATGGAGATACCACCATTTAAAATCCATTGTCTCAAGCAGCTGGTGGTAATTACTGAAGTTCATGGCAAGCCACATACTCTGAGATCCCCTTTTAATCCACCACATAATGCAGGTTTTTCAGATGAGTCCTCTTTCATCTTCAGAAACTAATGACACAGGATTCCAGATTTACCTCAATTATAGAAAACCTCTTGTTCATCAATTGTTTATAAATGAAGACAACTTTTATGTAAGCAAGATAAATCCAGTTATGTATTGTCAAATCTATAACTCTTCATCACTATGAAAGAAGGAAGCGGGCAGAATTATGAAACAAACTAATAAAAAGTATTTTGGTGACTTCACAAATTGGATTTTCCTCTCATATCACATGTGGTATGTTCAGAGTTTATACATAGATGCAAGGTGTACAAGCTGTAAATTAGTTTCATACTGTCTTTTGTTTAATAAGATTCTAAATACTTCTGGTGACTGTTTTAATATTTTCATTTATCTTCTTTTTACCTAATTCAATTTTTTTCCAAGACTATCTTTTCTTAGTCATTATTACTTTGCTGTTATTTAATCATATCAATCTCCACAATTTTTTCCAGATTTTGATTCCAATATAGTTGTTTGCTCTAATAACTAAGCAAAGTGACTAAATTAGTGGAGCAATGAAATGCTGTGGACATAGTATACTTGAATTTTAGTAGGCATTTGACAAAGTAGACCATAATCTTCTCTACTGTCTATGGAGATTCTCAGTCATCCAGGTCATAGTTGTCCCAAAGCTGCTTTTTCAAGAAACAACTGGAGTTTCTGGTTTTTCTTTGACGACATTTTGCTTCTCATCCAAGAAGCTTCTTGGATGAGAAGCAAAATGCCTTCAAAGAAAAAACAATGTTCAGTTGCCTCTTGAAAAAGCGCTTTGGGACAACCTACTTCTTAGTAAGTTAGAAAAATGTGTGATAGGAAGCATCACCACAAGATGTATTCATAACTGGCTGACAAAACACACTCAGTGTGTGGTCCTTAATGGAACTATGTCTACAAACAGGGAAGTAAGCAGTGGGGTACCCCAGGGTTCTGTTTTAGGCTCAGTACTCTTTAGTATCTTCATAAATGATTTAGATGAGGAAATAGAAAAGGAAACAATCAAATTTGCAGATAACATCAAGCTGGCAGAAATAGCCAACACCTCAGAAGCCCAGGATGCAGAAGGATCTTGACAGACCTGAACACTTGAAATTAAATTTTAAAAAGACTAAAGCACAAAAGCAATTTAGGTTTGAGGAAAGATAAAAGTAAAAAGTTGACCCACTGCTTAGAGAAGACCATAGAAGAATAACAGATGATGGGGACAATGAAGAGCATTTCAAATCTTAATTTGCTTGTTGCTTCTCCCCAAAACGGAACTTTGTTCAAATGAATATAGGCAGAACAAATGACATAAAGAGTGGCAATCCAAAATAAGTAACGAAATAGCTGGGAGACACCAAACTAACAAGAACAGGTGTTCCATGACCAGATAATTACATCTTAATCTCAAAGGAATTTGAGAATATCTCAGATTTATGATATCTGAGAAATTGTGGAAGACAAGTGGGTGTCAGAAGATTATAGAAACAACCTGGAAGGAAAAACTTAAGAAGAGAACAATATTGGAGATGTTTAGAATAGAGAAGATGAAAAAAAATGTGATAATTGTCTTTGTATCTTTGAATGGCCTTCATGTAGAAAAAAAGCAGTATTATTCACAGGTGTTGCAGAAGTCATGACAAGGAATAATAAGTTTAAATTGCATCCAGACATATTTCCTAATATCAAGTTCAACAGTGAAATAGAATGCCTTGGAAGGTGTGGAATCTCCTGTGCTGGAAGCATTTAGACAGAAATTATCTGTGAAGCTATCTGTTATGGATGCCATAAAACTGATTCCTGTACTTGACAGAATGTTGGACTACTAGATGGTCTTCTAGTCACAGTGAAAATATATACAGCTTTTCATCTTTTAAAATGTCAGTAATGTTTGCTTTTAATTTTATCTACCTTTCATAGACCTATAATCTTTTGGTGTTATTATGTAGATAAAATCATATCTTGATTACTATATAATTACATAACATTGTGGAAACACATTGAGAAATCTTGGGCTAATCACTCTTATTAAGAATAACTAACAAAATTCACATCTGAGCTTTGTAGTAAAACACTTGTCATAGCATTGAAATCAGGTGATTGTAAGATTTGATGAGCATCTTTTCTGGAAATTGCCAGTTCCCATCTAGCCAGCCTGAATTCTTTCCTCTTCCTCTTCTGAGTTTGTAAGTATTGTGATTTTTTTCCCATCTCCTTCTGCTGATCAATAACTGTAGGATTGTCCTCCTCTTTCTATCTTCGGAATTCCCTTTATTTTTTTCTCCTTCCTGACTCTGAGCAGTTGAAAAAGGAGGTATTTATTTTTATCTTATCTAATACTTGTTTCTTCATTTTATTTCAGGAGTTTCTTTCTGAACTTCAAATGAAAAAAATCTAGATGTCTTATTAATCATGCAGCTGTTATCTCTCCCTAATTTTCAACACCAGTGAAATGTACAGACATCTTCCTACATAGCCAGGTAGGCAGTTATGACATGATTGCCCCTTCAATGCCGTTAAGTATAAAATATGCTTCACCCCAAATTCCATGTAATGGAGTGTATGGGTAACCTTGAGGAAAGAGGAGAGGAGTGGAGATGAGATGCTACCTAGGAAACCATCAGACAGGAGAGACAAGAGACAAGAGACGTACTCATTTAACAATCAAAGAAAGTTAGGAAAGACCAGCCCTAATGCATCTAGCAGTTAAAAGTAATAGGCAGAAAAATTGTACCTGCAAGATTATATTAATGTAGCCTTATAACAAAGTAGATTTAGCTAGTCTAGTTGTGTTTCCTATATCGTTTACCAATGAAGGCCAATATTAACTTTCTTCCACTCCAAAATAGGAGGTGAAGGAGAGACAGAAGCACACAATGAAGACATTCCTAGATCAGAAATAAAAGATGAAAAGCTGTATATATTTTCACTGTGACTAGAAGTTGTAATGGTTAATCTGTGTCATCACAGGAAATAGTTCAATAAATTTGACATCCATTTTCTTACGTGGAATGTATAAACATGGTAGAAAGTCACTCATGATCTTTGACAATGATGCTTCCTGATGCCAATATCAGCAGAGCAATTGTAGGAGAATTTAACTTGATCTTTTTTACTTTTAAGGAAACCCAGGAAGCCTGAAGTTCTTAGAGAAATCAGGAGTCTTTGCAAAACTGGAAGGCATTCAGCACCAGGTATTGGCATAGTAATAATTAGCCTGAAATTGAAACAATTGGAGTGGCAGAATGAACTTAGGTATTGTAGCTAAATTCAGCTGTACGTAAAATTTCAGGCCAATTATTTTGCTGCTAGTTTACTGAATAATGCTTCATTCAGTCAGTGTAGCTATGCGGTGGAAAACGACTACTCACTTATCATAGATTAAATTTTGACAGAACTCATCAGCTAGTAGATTATAAAAGGGCTAATAAAAAAGTTAACTGCAGAATATCTTGCAAAGAGTTCTGTCGTTATTGAAAAGAAAAAGAGATGACCCAAATTAACAATCAGGAAAACAGATGATTACAGGTTAGAGTTGGAATCCCATTCTACTCCTAGATGGTACATGTATTAAATCATGCAAAACCCCATATATGGGGACATGACACAATAAATCAACTGTATCTTAAGAAAAGATTTTATATACCATTCCTTCATGCAACTGCTGAGCACCATGACCTGGATAGTTTTTAACATTAATGCACTGTTTATAGTCATTTAAAGTCTCTGAGTTCAATTCCCAATAGAATCCCATCAAACCTCATTGAATAATCTCTGGCTGCCAAAACCTGATGATTCCCAATAAGGCTGAAATTGATATCATGGTGCCTCCTGGTGGTCAAGATAACTGGGAATACTACGAAGTCTGGTGTCAATATAAAATACAGGACAAGGATGTCAAGGACAACTTATAATTGCAACTGGGAATGGAGCTTTCATTACTAAGTGATGTGTTTGCAAAGTGAATCACACCCAAGTTTTTGACTTTGTCACAGATCTTAAGTGAATCACCATGGTCATTAATCAAAACACAAGTCGTTAAACAATCCTATTTTTCTCATTGATTTTGCATGTTGGAAGACACTTCGGAACAGCACAAACAGCCCCAGGATAATACAAACATTCTAATAGATGGGAAATTGCACTCTTACAAGCCAACTTTGGAAAAGAAAACTTGTACTGTGGAAAAGTAATAGCCAAGTAAACAGGCTTAATTTTAGGGACTTGATTTCAAAGTAGAGATCTATAACAAATTCTTTTTGAACTTTTAAAAATAAGGAAAATGACTTATTTTGATAATGTGGGTATTTTTGTTCTCTTTAAAGCTCCTATGTTAAGTTTAAAGCTGCTACTTTAAATTAGATGAATGTAAAAATAGGTTTTATCTTCTTGGAAGAATGACAAAGAATTAATAAACTTGACTTTAAGAAAACTGGATGGGGTTCCATCAATAAAGCATGCATTTTATGAGAGTGAAATCCAGGTTTTATTCTATACATATAGGTGATAGATAGAAAAAAAGAACAAAAAAGAGTGCCATGAATTTATGAGAAATAAAAACATTGAACCAACTGTGATTCCAGAAAGCTTTTTGAATGAGGGGAGATAACAAGAAATGGAATAGGTCTTTTTTTATAAAAATTATTTATTACATTTATAAAGCTGCCCAACTCTATGATAACTGTGGAAATATAGTATCATTACTATAAAAGATAAGCCAGGTGCATCCAAAAATAAGAGAGGTTGTGCATTCTAATAACACAGGATCCATCACCCTGTGTACAAGTCAACTACCATCAGAAAAACGTTGAGATTTGATAGGTCAGTTATAAAGCACCAGACAAACATATCCCAACATCCAAATAGGGAGACTATAACAGGTTTACCTTCTAAGGCTTGGGAAAAACGACAGTATGATAAAAAGAAATACTGTTTTTGACATCTGTTCTTAAGGAAAGACACCAAAAGTCATTGACTATCATGATTGATCTGTAATGTTTCTTCTTTCAAACAAAAGACAACACATAACTGCTAATTATAGTATAATACAATCTTGTATCAAAGAAATGGAGCAGGGAGAAAGCAAAGAATATCTGCTCTTGCTGAATATGCATTTTATCAGTTAAGAAAGGAGTCTGCCTCTTGGTTCCATTTATGACCAGTTGCAGGATCCCATGATGGGGTCATATGACCTTAATTTGTGATGTTTTCTGCCATTTTCCAGCAGAAATATGGATATACTGAATTCATTTAATAACCACATGGGTTTGTTTAATGACTGTGATTCACTTACTGTGGTGACTTGCTTTACTACCATTGTAAAAACAGTTGAAAAATCAAGTCAGGTCATGTGGTGACCCACTTAATTACAATGATTTATGACCAAAATTCTGGGCCCAATTGTGGTAGCTAAGAAGACTACCTGTAAATATTAATGTCAAAGGGAAAAATAATACTGCAATAATACTGCAAATGATTAAGCTACATTAGTATATTAGTATAAGTGAAAGAAGGTTAAAATGTGGTTATTATAGTGTTATTTAATTACTAAATAATGTGAAAACTGCCTCTTGATCTTAAAATGCTATTATTGTTCCTATGTACAAATGAAACATTAAAAAGGCTACAAAATCTATTGGGATTAGATGGTTAAGCATCCTAGGAAAGCGTTTGGTAAATTTCTGACTGAAAAATTCTGAAAAACTAAAAAAAAAACTTAAAATTTGAATGCAATGGAAATCATCATAATCGTTGTTGTTTTCTTCTTGTTATGTGTGCTTTCAAGTCAGTGTTGACTCCTGGCAACTGTCTGAACATGTCCTTGCAGTTCTCTTTCAGAAGTGGTTTGCCATTGCCTCCTGTCTAGAGTTGAAGGAAAGGAACTGGCTCAAAATCACCAGCTTGTGATCTAAGGTGGAACTAGAACTAGAACTCAGTGTCCTAGTTTCTAGCCCAGTGCCTCTATAGTAGAAATAGGACTTGTCAATGTATATGTGGTAAAACAAGAAGAGTAAGGATCAAGACTGAATAGCTGCTTCTGCTTCTCCTCCTCCATTCTGGCTTTTATTGTTCTGGCAGCATCAACCATTGTTAATTGAGTGTTGTAGTGTTGTCTCTCCATCTTCTTCTGGATGTGCCTCACGTTCTTTGACCTTTTTTGTATATACAGTGTATGCAGTGGTGGGATTCAAATAATTTAACAACCAGTTCTCTGCCCTAATGATCAGCTGAACCAGCAGTTCTCTGAACTGCTTAGAAAGTTAACAACCGGTTCTAGTGAATAGATGCGAACTGGTTGAATCCCACCTCTGATTATACCAAAGTAAACACCAATTTCCAGCAAAAAAGTCACAAATTGCAGTCATATGACCACAGGGTGTTCCAAACAGTTATAAATGTGGGCAGGGTGCCAAGGGCCCAAAATGTGATCATGTGACTGTGGGGGCTGGGGTTTTTTTTGAAACATTGACATTGGGTCAGAGTTTTGAAGTTTCTTGGGAAATAGCTCTTGGGAGGTCCATGGTCATTTCAAGTGATTGCTCAGCATCAACATTCATTCAGACTGCTTCTAAGTCACAATTAAAATGTTTACTCCTCAAAACTGGATAAGATAATAAAAAGATTTCCCCATTACACGGATAAAATGAGTCCAATTTATTTTTAAAGTGCCACAATTTTCACTCCCTTTGCCTTAACAAACATTCAAAGCTGATTGCCATTTGTTCTCGGCCTGCAAACAAAAAGTCCCATAGAATTCCTTCAAGGTATCCATTGGTGGGCAAAATCCAGTCTTGGCTCCAGCTTCAATTAAAAAAAAAAAAAATCACTGCTTTTGCTACAGGTGAGTAGATGGGACCAGTGGTGGAATTCAAAATTTTTTACTACCGGTTCTGTGGGTGTGGCTTGGTGGGCATGGCTGGGGGGGTCACATGACTGGGTGGGCAATTTCTGTAAGCAGGGCAATAAAGATGAGGCTAGGAACAACACCAGAATGTTTTTTTCCTTCCTTCCTTACAGGATTAAGCCTGTAGAGTGGAAAAAAACAAAAGGAGATTTCTTCTAACAATCGGTTCTCCAAACTGCTTAGAAAATTTACTACTGGTTCTAGCGAACCTTCTAGAACCAGCTGAATTTCACCTCTGGATGGGACTCAACAATGGGAAGTCCCAGTCAACAATGGCTATTCAGCCCAAACTTTCTCAAGATGCTGACAGAGACGGGAAGAGATCGGGAAAAGCAGAAATTCTGAGTCCCCCAATGCAGCATCTCATAAAATCTGCCCTTTCTGCTATACTGCAGCTGATTGAGAAGTAAATAGACTCAATGATCCAACAGTGACAATGGCATCTGATCACAGAAGCACTGCACTAATGCCAAAGTATTTTATACAAGTGAGCTGAGATTTAATTACCAGGGCCTTGGTAACTGAGAGGATTATCTCTTTAGGTTTTTGGCATTTTAGGAATGGAACTGTTGGTTTTAATTGTATGAATGCTTCCTGTGGTTTTATTACATTGATTTATTTAACACTGCATTTTTAAACACAATTTTCTTATTGAAAAACTGAAGCTGTTGATCAGCTTTAAATTTTAATAAATTAATGTATACATCACTCAGATAATTATTTTAGGTAACTTATATGACAGCCAACCAGCACTCTTCTGTATTATGGTGTGGACACAATTAAACATGAAAGCTAACTGGTGACTTTGAGTCAGTTTCTCTCTCTCATTCCAACTCACATCACAGGGTTGTGGTTGTAGAGAAAATAGGAGGAGAAAGAAGCATTAGGTATGTTCTCTGCTTTGAATCGTTTCTAAAAATACAATAAACATGGGATTAAAAAAATAAAGTTAAAAATAAAATATAGGAACAGATGGGAACTGATTGACAGGGATGTCTGACAGAGAATATAGGTAGACCTTTAATTGCACTTTCATGGTTGCAATATTGCTTTTTTAAAGCATATCTTGTGGACATCCCTGCTGACTTATGGTACTTTCAAATGTTTAATTTATACAATACAAAATAAGGCCTTCTCTTTGACAATAGATGTTTCTCATTTACATTATTTGTGCTTTATAAAGTAATATAAAGAAAATACTTTTCTGTGCTGAAGAATATAAATTCAGATTGGAAGGGGAAACAATAAATGGGATGGAAGGAGGGAAGAGAGAAGCAGCAATATTGAGGTAGATTCAATTCAGGTAGATAAACCTGGGTATTCATTTCAATTAATGAAGACTAAAGTGTTAAGTCCAAGTAAGTGTATAAAAATAATGTTGAAATATCCTGAGTATTGTTTCAAATTATTAGAGCAGAAAGATCAGTATAACATAAACTCAGGAAAGAAAGTAAGATAAGCTTACATTTCATAAGACTGTAGCCATAAATGTGTCCAAGTAGTCCTCATTTAGCAGTTACAATTGGGAAGCAGGCATTAAGTGAAACATCAACTGTCCTTGTGATCTTACTTCAGTTTTCCTTTGCAGATCTGCGAGAGTTGTAAATGTGATAATTGATTATAAAGTTACTTTTTCACCATTGTTACAACTGCAAATATCACTAAATGAGGCAGTCACTAAACGAGGACTACCTGTACTTATCTTTGCATTCAGAAACATCTGTTTTGTCTATATGAAAGTTCCTATTAAAGATATACAGCCAAACCATGTTTTCATTAACCATGTTTTATGGAACAACACCTGAATAGTTAGGATCTCACAATGTGCTATGTCATAATTCACAGTCAGCAAGTTGTAGTAGTTGGCTTCACTTGATGAATCTAATCAAAGAAAAGCAGAGTATGGCTTAGTGCTATGATATGTATAAACTAAGCAGAGGTGACATTCATCAGGTTCTAGTAGGTTCATTAGAACCGGTAGTAAATTTTCTAAGCAGTTCAATTCGGTTGTTAGAAGAAATCTCCTTTTGCTTTTTTCCACTTTACAGGGTTAATCCTGTAAGGAAGGCAGGAAAAAAACAT
>JANHFJ010007304.1:98058-110115 GCA_032468195.1 Cerberus rynchops | reverse complement strand
CCCACCCCCACATCCTGGAAAGCTCGTCGGCCGGGGATGCACATGGACCAGAGAGCAGCACCGGCGGAAACCGGGCGAGGATCCGCGCACGCACACACTGGCTCCATTGCTCTCCTTACCCCTCCCCCGACCTGCTGTGGGGCCCGGCCAGCCGGGCAGCAGCTCCAGAGCCGGTGCGTCGTTGCCCTCCGGCTCTCCCCGATTCTCAAGGCGAGGTCACTTACCGGGTCGGGATGGGCTCGGCACCGTCTTCGGAAGCGGAGCAGGGGGTGAGGAGAGTCGGGGCGTCCGAGAGCACCTCTTCCCCGCAAACAAACAAACAAACAAACAAACAAACAAGCAAGCAAGCGCGGAGAGAAGAGAGCCACACAGGCGCACACGCACCGGGAGTTGGTTTCGGCCGGGCAATCAAAGCGAGGCGGACGGATACCCCTGATCCGGGCCGGCCAGGGGGGGTCACTGAGGGTCCTCGAGGTTTCCACCGGGTTCCGAATCCGCTTCCCTCCTTTGTGTAATTTCACTCGATTCAAGTTTAATCCGATAGTTCCCGAGCGCGTCCGCAGAAGCCGAGCGACACACCAGCCAGCCAGGCGGCTGCCGCTGCTACCGCCCCCTGCCTGTCCGCTCGCTGGCTCCCTCCGCCCGCCACGAGGCGCGCCCCCGACGCCACTATCCACCCTCCTTCCCGTGGGCGAGCGGGAGGGAGGAAAGAGCGCGCGCTCCCCAGGCCCCGCCCCCTAACGTCATCAACTGCTGGCATAATTTATGCAAGAATCCAGACCTCCTAAAAAGCGGAGGGGGAAGGGGTCAGGTCACTAACCTCTTCCCCCCCCCCTCGCGGTGGCCTTTTCAGTCCGAGAGGAAGCTCCTCCCATCCTCTCCCGGGAAAGGAGGACGCAGGGAAGATGTGTAGTGGGGGAGGGGACGTCAAATGTTGACAGGGCGCTGGGGACACAAGCGCTCAGACAAGTCAACACCCGGCTCTTGGCTCTCCTGTCGCTCCCTCCCGCCCATCGAGGAGAGGAAAGAGGAGGTCGAGTTTAACGTGCTGCTACACAAGCGGCAGCGGCGCCCTTCCTTATCTAGTTGCCCCACGGGCTATTGCCCGAGAACCCCGAAGGGAAAGGCGGCATTTGGCGGAGTCCTCGTGGCCTCTCGCAGGCGCAGCGTTAAGCTGCCCACACAGAAGCCGCCTTGGCCGGCAGTTTGCTGCGGCTGCTCTTCTTGGCTTGGAAAAGTTTTCCGACCTCCATGAGCAAAGAAACTTGTTTGTCGGTTATCAAGTTTGCGAAAGAATAAAGAAAGGCACCTGCAAATAAGAGCCTCTCGCAAATCTTGAATTTTCCGCTTCAGTGAGGAGCCGGTTTCTGGGAACCCCTCTATTAACAGCGGAGTCGCAGGAAAACCCGGGACGGCGATTTCTCCCGTGAGTGGATCCTCGGAGCTCCCCCATCCGATCTCTTTGTGATTCATGGGCCATCGTGACCAAGTCTACCAAATCTATCGTAGTGAACTTTTTTTCCAAGAAACGGGAGGTCTTGGATGTACTCTGCAAGTTACATTAGGACTGCCTCGGTGGTACACCATGTGCAATAAATACTAGAAGACAGGATGCAGGGTGATGTGAATCTTTCAGAAATTATCATGGAGTCTTGCCCGAATATCCTAAGGGAATTCCATAAGACAAATAGTCACATGCTGAAGAGCATCTTCTTTTTCCATTATGGCTCCCAAGAGATCCCTGGGTATAATCTACAGGGGGACAAATTCTATACACCCCCTGAAATGGTAAAAGACTATGAAATGTTAAACTGTATTAGTATGTGGACTGAAGTAGAGAAGCACAAGCATTGCCAGGGTGTCCACTATTTCCAAATTAAAAATACTGAAAGGGAACCCTCTTAATATATTTTTGTGAGATGTTCAAATGTGGTTATAATTACGTATACATGGCAAAACTTAACATTTTTAAAGAGTTTAATTGGAAGATATTACAGTATGCCTTCAGAAGTTAAGGGTGAAATAGGATACCCAAGTTAACAGACATGAAGTTCAGATGAATACTGTGATTAGGTTAGTGACCATTTTCTTCCAAGATCCTTGTGTCTGAATCACCAAAATCCATGTTTGCTAGCTATCATTCTTGCCATCTACTGTTATTTTTCTGACAGAATTTAGTTCATGATTTAATTCACAATTTTTGTAAGTGAAACTAGCAGAGTAACAGGTGCATATTTAAAATATCTTTCTCAATTATTAGAAGCACCTGCTCAGCAAGTAATGCACTGAAGATGGTATCTGATATATCAGAATATTGGCTCACCTAACTCAAGTTGCTCTGGCCTGCAGGATTTCCATACATTTTTCAATTCTACTTTTGCATGAAAATACAGGAAGCTTCTTTTTAATATAAACTGATAACACAGATTGAATGTTGAAGTTTACCAGTTTTGCTGTTGCATGGTCTACATGTAACTTTAGGATTTTAAGATACATTCAAAATGCTCAGTAAAATGGCAAAATGCTAATAAACATTAAAGCAGCTAAACTACCCAACTTCCTGTTCTATTTACTTCAATCTCTTTAACAAAGAAAAGTAAATCACCAGGAATTTGTGAAAAGTAGGATGAGGAAAGAGACAGGATTAAATAAAGTATGGACTCATAGAAACATGGTCTGGGACTATCTTTAGATTTTGCTTAGATGCCCAGACCGTATGAGTAGTGAAGGTATTTAGTTATTTGTCTATTATCTTTGAGAAAATTAGAAATCGGTGAAAGTGCCAGATCATTATAAATGTATATACATCATTCTTATTTTCAAAAATGGAGAAAAGGAAGTTACATGGAATTACTAACCAATTTGACATCAATACAGTGCTTGAGAAGTCTTCATACAAATTATAAAGCAGTACCATGAACATCTTAAAAACAATGTGGTAATTACCAGAATTATATATTTGTTGAAAACAAGCTTTGTGGAAGCTTTGTGAAAATGATCATTGTTGAAAATGATATACATTTAATATATCATTATTTCAGCAAAACATTTAAAAAGTATCCCTTGAATTGAGCAGCAAGTTAAGTGTAGACTAGATGCATGATGAAAAGAAAAGCATAAAATATTCAAAGAATGTTCATTAATGGTTGTCATCAAATTAAAGAAGTACAAGGTTCAAATATTTAAATGTTTTTATTATGAGTTGGACTAAAAAATGGGGGAATCCTTATCACATTTTGAATAACACAAAATTAGATGGAGCAGCTAATACTAAAGAGTCCTTGGGGCTTTCTGAGCTTGGTTGTTTTTTTGCAGAGCACTGATGATGTAATATAGTTTGGGTAATGAAATGTCTGCAAGAAAATAATCAAGCTCAGAGAGTATCAAAGACCCTGTCAACTTTGAAACTGACCGCCAGGACAAAGACTGGTCAGAGGAAGCAGGAGTGATGTCACCAGGTAACCAGGCAGAGCCTTGATTGGACCGTGTGACTGATTGTTTTGAGAAAGTGAAAAACTTTTACTTTTCATTAGGTGAAAACCGCGGGAATCTTAAGTGTCAATTTTCACAAAAAACCAATATGATATGATATGACCAATATCCAATAAAGATATTCTTTGCGGAATCTACCTGCCTTGGAGTTTTGCTTGCTATGGGTCTATGACTTGGAATCCTGGCAGACCCTACATTTACAAATATTGTCCTTTATTGGTACAGCTAATATTCTAGAAGACAGAAATAACCTTCATAATAAACAAATCTATCACATAGATCAGTGGTGGTGTTTAGCCCAGTCACACCGGTTCTAGCGAACTGGTAGTAGCAAGGAGCATTTGGCCCAGCCCATCCACCCTTGCTCTATTCTCTCCTGTATCCCCTGCCTCAGGTAAGTTCAATACTTGCAGTTTAGAAGCTGCGTGGTAGCGCAGATGGTGCGAAGCGTGCATGCACCAAACATTTAGTAAAACTGGTTGTATCCCCTCATTGACAGATTCACTTCATACTGCACTGATAAGATCCCATCACTACTAAATCAATTTCTGGGTACAGCACTTAAGAAACATTCAGACAAACTGGAACATTATCAGAGAAGTGCAACAAAAATGATCAGAAACTAGAAACTAAAACCTATAAAGAGAAATTGAAGAAGCTGCATATTTAGCCTTGAGAAATGATAACTGAAGAGAGATATAACATTCTTCAAATATATAAAATATTACACACACACACACACAAACCCTGTTCTCAATAATTTCAGAGTTTGTCATAGAATAATAGTTTTATAGGAAGGTAAATTTCATATGAAGTTTAGGGAAATAAACAGTTTGACTAGGAAGATGGTAAGCTCTTCACCGACTGAGCAAAAGCAGAGAAGTTAATGGTCAGTCTGCTGTGATTGCTTTAATTTAGATTGTTACACTGAGAAGGGAAATGGGTAAATGGTCTAAATATTTCTGTAAGTATATGTAGAACACTAACTATGGCACAAAATCAATAGCATTTACTTCAATATGTTTGTATTATCTTTTTATAATGTTTTTAACTGTTAACTGCCCAGATTCATGAATTTGAAATGGGCATTCAATACATTCGAACAATAACTAAATTCAAACAATCAGAATTCAAATTAAAATCTTAACACAAGCATACTTTGGAAGAGTTATAAAAAAAGCTCTCTACATTTTGATTGAATTTATTTACCGCCTATTTTGTGGCGAAGACAGATTCCAGTTTAAGGAGGCATCTGGTAAGATTTTGTAGTTTTCAAGAAACATAATACAAAGTTGGAAACAAGGAATCTTAAACAATCAAATCTTTTTATTTTCTCTAAATAATATACAACAGAAATAACAAAACAAAAAACATCTCCAAACAAAAGACTCACTTCAATTTTATAGAATTTCTTGCAAGTTAAAGACAAAAGTCTCCAACAAAAATTGAAAAATTTTACTTACCATACTAGGAAAAAAAGTAAGTCAGCTTGAAATGGTTAGAACATCTAAGTTCCATTGCGCAAGCATTGGTGAATAATTGATATACATGCAATTGAAATCTCCTTTACAAAAGATGTTATCCAAATTCATTAATGGAAAAGAATTTGGACACATTATAACTTTCCCCCTCTCCCCAAAAAAATATTCAAAGATTTATTCAAATAAGTATTCTCCAAACTGTTTTTCTCCATTGGTCAAAATTATACTATGTAAATCTTTTGTGTAGGAAGTAGGATTTAATTTTGTGTTATGGCCTGTCAGAAGATTGTGAGCTGAGACCAGTACATATGTAAGATAAAGGCAATTTAGCTATAGTTTTATTTAACAACCACAATTGGGACCAGCAAATTGTTAAATGAAGCAGTTTTTAAGTGAAACCGTGACTGTAGTTATGATCTTACTTTGGTTTTTCTTTGCTTTTCAGGCCTGCAAAGGCCATAAAAGTGAGGATTAGTCATACAGTTAATTTTT
Source organism: Cerberus rynchops (assembly GCA_032468195.1). Lineage (NCBI taxonomy): Eukaryota > Metazoa > Chordata > Lepidosauria > Squamata > Homalopsidae > Cerberus > Cerberus rynchops. The sequence continues at coordinate 104,650 of JANHFJ010007304.1, read as the reverse complement.
CATCACTACCGTAACTTCAAATGATCATTAAAATCATTGTTAAATAAGGTCTATCTGTATAGGCAATTTGTCATGGATATGGATTTCACATTAATGTCTGAAGACCCTATTCACTGAATACTGAAACCTAAGATGGCTGGAAGCTATAAATAGGCAAAAATAGTTACCAAAGTAGTGTTCAAGTATAAACACTCAATCACATAGCAAGTGTAACAAACAATGGTGAATACAGAACCCCTGAAAACCAATTTTTTTAAACTATTGAAGCTACAGGCCAACCATATTTTTTCTTTCATTCAATCAATCATACCTGAGTCTCAAAGACTGTCTGTGCAAGTCCCTGCAGTTTTCTTGACAAGGTGCATATTGTACCATGTATGACTGTGTATGTGACCAATAAATTTGAAATTGAATTCAGAAATGATTTGCCATTGCTTTTTTAATAGGACTAAAATAAAGTTACTGGCCCAAGGTTACGCAACTATCTTCATGCCTAAGGTAGGACTAGAACTCACAGTACCTGGCTTCCAGCCTGATGCCTTAATCACTAACCAAACTGGCTCTTGCGCTAAGCAGTAGGCGACTAGTAAATAGTGGGAGGAACAGCACACTAAAATTTTTCTTCCTGATAGAAAAGCAAGACAAATTTAACAAACAATGAGTTAGGAATCTCAATGCAATAGATATTCCTCAACTTATGATCAGAATTGAACTAAAATTTCAGTTGCTAAGCAAGTCAGTTATAAGTGAATTTTGTCCCATTTTATGAACTTTCTTGCTACAGTTGTTAAGTGACTCATTGTAGTTATTAAATTATTAATGTGGTTATTAAATGAACTTGGCTACCTACTGAATTTGTTTGACAGAGGGTTGCAAAAAGTGATCACATGACTGCAGGACACTGCTACTGTAATAAATACATGCCAGTTGCCAAACATCCAAATTTTGATCACATGACCATGGAAATTCTGCAACAGTCAAAAGTATGAACATGGTAATGTCACTTTTTTCAATGAAAAAAGAACAGTCCCTAAATGAATGGCTGTAAATCGAGGACTACCTGTATATACTGTACTGCAGTGCAACACAGTACTGCATAAATTTTATTGATTTATTTATTTCTCAAATTTACATGGCTATCCATTTCACAAAACAAATTACTCTGGGAAATGTACAACAATCTAAAGAATAGTTAATAATTGCAAAAGGCAGCTTTACTTGGAATAGCTTATATACTGCAATGATACTACTAACACTATCAAACATCAACATCTGTCTAATCCAGATCCTTGGGAAGGACTCAACAGATGGATAAAAATGCCAATTTCAGTCTAAATATCTGGCTGACTATGCAACAAACTATAAACAACATTGGAAATATAATTACTGTTCAACAGTGTATATATATAGCCAAGATATTGCAATGGGGTTTGGACTGGACAAATATCCATGCTTACCATCAAATGGGGAAAAATAGTGATGTATAGATGCCCTATGGACATAACAAGAAATCAAGATGCCCTATGGAAATAACATCAATAGTCTGGATAAGGATCACTACAAATACCTGGGCATCCTTCAAGGTGACAACATCAAGCATACTGAAGTCAAGAAAAAGAAATGAATACATCAAGAGAGTGAGAAGGATCTTAAAGTCCAAACTAATGGAACCAATACCATCAAGATAATTAACACCTGGGCAATTCCAATCATTAGATACATATCTGGAATCATGAAATGGACTCAAGCATAACCAAAAGCCTGGATAGGAAGACCAGGAAAATAATAATGATGAATCATGCCCTTCATCCATGCAACAATGTTGTCAGACTCTACTGTCAAGGAAAATAAGTGGGCACGTGCATCAGATGGTTGAAGAAGAAGAAAAAAGGCCATTGGAAAAATACCTGAACAACAGTGAAGAAGATGCACTGAAGCTAGAATACCAGGAAAGCCTACAAAAAAAGATCAAATGAAGAGCAAAAAAGAGGCCCGGGAAGACAAAGCATTACATAACCAGTATATTTAAAAAAAAAGTAATAGCAAGACCCAACAATGACTGAGAGCAAGAAAACTGAAGAAAGAGACAGAAGGAGTTACTCTGGCTGCACAAGATCAAGCCTTAAGAACAAATGTATACAAAGCCAGAGAGAAAACTGTTGCGAAAACAACAGCAGGTAGCAAGTGCCACCTCTCCAAAGAAGCTAAAGAAACAGTAGATTACCTGGTTAGCTGCTGCAAGAAGACTGCACAGATTGATACAAACAACACCATGACAAAGTAGTAACAATAGTGCATTGGAAGATCTGAAAGAAATACTATTTGTCTGCAAGCAAGAACTGATGGGAACATAAAATAGAGAAAGAAATAGAAAATGGAGCTTCAGTGCTCTGGGACTTTAGAATGGAAACAAACATACATCTGCCACATAATAGGCACCCACGACTTAACAATTGTCAATAAGGCAGACAAAAAAGTCTGGAATGTAGATGTGGCAATACCTGGAGACCTCAGAATAGAAGAGAAAGAACTGCAGAAGAAAACAAAATACAGTCCCTCAAAAAACCCAGTCCCATGTCATTTAGAGATATAAAGGTGAACACCAGCACCTTGAATTGGATCCTGAAACAAACTGGTAACCAATGAAGCTCACATAGCAGAAGTCTTCTTCTTCATCTTCTACCAAAACAAACATAACTGCCTGGACCGCTGCACTTTTGCACCAGCTGAAGGTTCCCAAATACTCTTCAAAGGAAGCCCCACATAAAATGCCTGGGAATGGGTGACATGTATGGCCCCTAAATCTAGGAATAAGATAAATAAAATATATTCTGCAATGTAATGGTATATAACAGTGTGTTTAAGCATTAGTCACACTTTTATTTACAATAAATTTCCTGTAAAGACACACCAGCAATTTATAAGATAAATATATCCAGCAATTTTTTTTTCAGTTAATTGCCTAAGTGTATTGATTTCCAATAGATTACTAAGCTTAACTATAATATATACAGATATATCATGTAATAATTCAGATATATCAGCATGAATACATATTTTAATATGTGCTACTTTCAATGGTCACACAAACTAGCTTTTGGGTTATTATGTCTGAGAGTATATTGGCTATAGTTTTTGCTAAAGAGTGTATTCCTTCTCTGTTGAATACATATTTCCATGCTGTGAATTCCACATCTATTGCCCCAGCTCACACTAATATGTGAGTCTTTTAAGTATATATCACAATTCAATCTGTACTATTCCACTCACCTCTTTCTTTCATTTCCTGCAGTTTACAGGTGTCATTTTCAAATAAATGTTTTCAAGCTTTGCCATTCTGCACTGGCATCAGAAATTCCTTAGCGCAAGTCATTATTATGATCTATGCATTTCAGATTTTCTCAAAGCAGGCACTAGTTACGGCTTACAGCAGGTCATGACACATGTCCATATATTCAGAGAGTTGATTTATAACCTCTCCCCATATCCAAACAGCTTTTAATTTCTAACATAATACTATGCATCTCAATGACTAGAAATGGGCTTGAATCCACATTTCTCTTGTGGTAAGTATACAAAGATACTGATATTTTGATTTAGTCTTCAGATGCATGCTGTTCAGGAATTCCAGCATTCACTGGTAGCCAGCACTTAATAAAACAGACTCTTTTGAATGTACAGCAGAAACTTCTTTGGGGATGTAGTAGTAAGAGTTTGCCAAATTGATCTGCTGTTGTAGAATAAAACACTTCATGAAACACAATTTCTTAATAGACCACAGATACTGGATTACATATTAGAATAGAAAAAAATATTTTCAAAAAATTGAACCTTAAAATATTACACACACACACACAATTTGTAGCATACATGCCCTTAGCAAGAAATCACAATTGATAGAATCATTGTATAATCTACAATCAAACAAGGTGTTTTGTATGGACTTTGAGACTATTTTGAAACATATTTAACGTATTTATATTTAAAATCTGATTTCACCAACTAATTTTCATTGTTCATCCATTAGAAAAGACACATTGTTACAATTGGTCCATATAAACAAAACAGTGGAATACTTCTCACTCTATTAATTTTACATGGAACAATTTTTTCCATTTAAATTTTTTACAATTAATAATAAAGAAAAAGATGACTTCCACCAGAACAAAAGTAGGAGGCAATTTCTTATCTAACATACTCTGCTTCCACAATAACACAAAGCTTTTTATATTATTTCATGAATATAAAATAATGGATTGGCTATTAACTTATATTACACATTGTATTGTCAATGGAAAGGTTGCAAATTATCTATTTTCCCATAATATCCAATAACATACTGTATGTTCCAAGAATTATATGAAATTACTGCATGAATATCAAGTTATATTAGAGAATGTCTTCATTAAACTGAAAAATTATCATTGTCTGCTACAATATCAGTTAGGCTCTCTTGGATATTTCCTCTTAATTTTTCACCCTTTCTTACATTTCAGCTGAATTCAGAACTCTGCAATTTCAATAGGTGATAACTCATATATCAGCAATAAATATTGTCTTAAAGATTGATTAAAAGCCTCTTGTATTGTGAACCACTCAAGAGTTGTTCTCTAAGATCATACAAGTCTCAAATAAATAATTTTCAACCATGACATTAGTAATGAGTAATTAATTAGTTTCAATTAATTAGTAACAGAATACAATTGTAAACATATGAGTTCACTGAGACTTGCTTCTAGAAAAATAAGAATTAAATCTTAAAGGTTCAAACCAAAATATCAAATACAATGCAATGCTTACCCAATTGGCAATATATTGATAGTATCACTAAATGCCAACTGAATTTAAGTGATTATCACTACATAAAGTGCTCAATATGGCTTTGTGAGGTTTTAGGTATTAGTCTACAACATACTTCTGAGATTTATACTAGAAACAAATATTTGCCCGTTAAATGCATATATAAATTTGTTAATTAAGCAGATATGGGAAAGGGATATGGAAAATACTAACACTTTGCAATAAAATCCCATAATCCTATATTCTTTTGATGGTAATCATTTTTTTTTTCATTTTAATGAATTTGGAAAAAATCTTTAGCATAGTCTATATTTTTATATACTACGGTAGGTTGTTCAGAACTGTATTCTTGGTAGTTGATTGTCTTGACTTCAAATTATTGTGTGTATGTGTATCAGAGAGAGAGGGGGAGGGAGAGAGAGATGGGGAAAGAGAGAGAGAGAGAGTAATGCCTCCTTTTTCATTCAAGGTAACTTCTTAAAGAATTAGTATTATCTTGAAAAACAAAAGAGATAAGATAAATATAGTTGAGTTGAGGCATGATTCCTGATGAGATATTCTGAGATACTTTTACCAAGACAAAGGGAATTCCCTTCTTTTTCAGAAAAAGAAGGGAAGGCAAGCAGGGAAAGTGAGAGTTCTCAAAAGACATCATGTTCCAGATAAAATATATATCAGGACAAAGGACTGTAATTGAACAATACTTTACTAAGGTGGACTTCTGACAATAACATTCAGTATTTCAGTGCTAGTGACAGATCTCTACTAAGGATAGAAATCAAACATACAGTAGTCTTAAATTCCAAAAATACAGCATTCATAACACTGAAAACAATAGCTCCAGTTTAAAAAAAATAGAAGCATAAACAAGGTAAGTTTGTTCATGGGCAATTTGGTTTAATCACTGCCTATAAGATGCTTATGGAACAGGATGAGAAGCTGCCTTCAGTGTTTTTGTAATGTCACTAGAATCCTGCCAGTTCTGCATTTCCTTGTGTTTAGGAAACCAGCATACATAATTCAATGTGAATTTTTCACTGCTAAATAGTTCTGAAACAGTATTTCAGAACCCCTTTGTGCAGAATATTAAGCAATATCCTTATTTTTCATGCATATTTAGAGTACTTAAGATTCTTTTATAGATAATGGAATAGCATGTTTCAGGAAGCGTAAGCATGAGTAAGAAGTACATTGCTGGAACTAGTCTGAAAACTAGCTTATGGTTGTGACACACAAACTTCCTGAAAATGGAGGCTTTACCAAGTTGAAAAGATCCTCAATGAATCACTCAAGCTCACTGCAAAATCTTGAACAATGCAAATGCTTGTGCAACTTGCCAGTAGTGCTAAGTACAAGTTTTGTGGAGTTTGCTTGCCCGTATTAATACAAATATGGAATTGTAATAGCCTCTTCAATTTAAGATTCAGATTTCACTTATACCGCAGTGACTAATTCAAGGACGTAGGAGGAACAAAACAAAATTATCCCAGGCTAGCGAAATAAAATGGCTCATTCTTGAAAAACAGGTTCTTTGGGGGAAGAGTTTCTGGAAACGTAAGTAAAGACTTCCCGATGACAGATAAAAGTCTTTGCTTTAACCAAGAAAGAACTTTATAAGCTGCAAAAAAACAGGTTGAAATGAGAACAAGTCGTTCCTTCCTTCTCCTATTAAGCCTGTAAAGCTTGTTCTACACCTACAATCCTTCCAGGTGCACTGAGACCGCCGTTTCCGACGCCTCCCCCCCCCCTCCAAACATCGCTTGAAACCTCCAGGTAACTCGCAAACTCCCCC
>JANHFJ010007302.1:5702-15933 GCA_032468195.1 Cerberus rynchops | reverse complement strand
CCCTCCCCCACCCCCACCAATCCATGTTGTGTTGCTGGGATGCAGCAAAAAACACTTTGGAAAAATAATGTTTTCTAGATAGAAGGTGCATGGGCATTGCCCTGCCAAGGAAAGTTGATTAAAGAAAAAAGAAATATATTTGCCTATTCATCCAAAACAAAACAAATCTAAAACAAAATTTTGTTTTCTTTTAGCTGAATAGGCAAATATATATATACATATATATTAGAAGGGTTTACTTCAGGGTCTGGAGTTCTAGTGGAGTATTTTAATGTTGGCTAAGTTCCCTGCCTAGAAAAGTTTATTCTTTTAACTAAATTAACATCTGATTTCCAACTATTACGAAGAGAATAATAGAACTAGAATTTAAGTGATAGTATTTTTGCAAGAAATCTCTTCATTTATTCATTTTGGCTTCAGTTTCATGTAGTAGATTCTAAAACCAAGAAGGTTGTTTTAGGAGTATCCAATCCCTTGCGTCAAATTCTAAATAAACATAAACTGCTATGGATAGTTACTTGTATAAGACCACAAAACAAGCTGGATCTTAGCAGGAAATATACGTAGGATGAAATTGCTAAACTACCACATCTGAATGAGCAGTTTGTAAAAATAGTTGAGTGACTGGATGTTTTACAAAACTGATTTAGATAGATGGTAAGATCTAATGTTAACACTAGCAAATGTTAACATGGCCAATTAGTGGGTAATAGAAGAATTCATAACAATACAGGGGAGGAATTAATAATCACATAGTTTAGCAATTTGTAATTGTTAAAAAAAATCTTCTATTGCAAATAAAAGATAAATTATTTAAATTTCATCTTTACTTGGTCACACTATAACTGATGCTCTTAGCATAGTAGAAACAAATTGTCCACATGGTCACTTAAAACTCATGTGCAGTTTGCCTTTTCCTTCCAAAGTTTTCAAACAATGTGAAAGTAAAGAGAAAAGTGTAGAAATAAGCAGGAAGAAAGTGAAGAATAGTATGAGTCAATTTCCTCCAATATGTCAATCCCATTTTCAAATTTTCCTTTGTTTTAAGGCACTTTTTCTCCAATCTATATCCTTTCAGTTGTTTTTCTTCCCCTTACTCTTGACAAAGTAAGATGTGATATATTGGATTCTTAGGATGCATTGTATGCACACTTATCCAGGTGACAGCCTTAAATAAAAAGGATTCATTTAAAAATAAATGTGTTAGAATCAAGCTGGTTGTGGTCTTCCCTGGTTAATAGTGAAAATAATGGCTCTTTTGGTCAGGTCAGTATCTACGGTATTTGTTTGCCTGTCTGCCTATATGTCTATCATCTATCTGACTATAGATCATAACTTCAAGACAAAGGCAGTATTCTCATTTTGATAGTGTGGCTCCCTGAAGTTTAGTAGCATCTGAAAAGTTGGTGGCCTTTGATCAGAAGCTATGGGACTTATTTTCCTCTAATAATATTTAGAACTGTGAAGCTAGATTGCTCTTCTAAGCCAGTTTACATAGCCTAAAGAGTGTTTAGGATTGTGGCAAAATTCTGCAGTGACTAGAAAGAAAGATGAGAAAGGCCATCAGACCAACCACAACCATAAAAATTTCTTCTTGGAGAACTGAATAGAAATGTTGATGAGGAGAAGGAGGTCATCACAGTACTTTGCTATTAGTGCCTGCACAGGTTATTTACAAGAAACAAGGAAAAACAAATGGCAGGAAAGATCAGCACCTCTGTCTGACCTTGCAAAATCTCACAGGATTATAAATATGGCTGACATGCTAGAATGAAAACTCAGAAAGAAAAGTAAACAGCCATACATTCTTTCTATTGCTTCAGCAAGTAGAAAGTTTTAAAAAGATCCCCTTCCAAATGCTGAAACACAGAGAGGGTTTTCAAAAAAGAAAAAGGGAAAATATAGCTGCTTATTCCAATCTTACTCTTATAAAAATGTTCAGCTTTAGCAAACAAAGCACTTGTGTTTACTGGCTGGTGTCTGCCTCGAGCCTAGCAGAAAAATCACATTTTCCAGAAATTGCCCCATAAATGTAAGAAACAAAAGAGCCTAACAAAATGCAGGGAAACCCTGTGGGTGTTAAATGTATCCAACTCTTTTCCCATCTCTACAAATCATATTACAGCTTTGATTACAAGTTTCTTTAAATGCTATTACCTAGTTATTTCCACCAGTTTATGGTCTGCAATGGACAATATATGTATGTTATAACATACCAATATGAAATTTGTGGGGGGATTAATTAGTTGAAGTAAATAATTGTGTCAGTATGCAACACAAAAGATAAACAGTCTGTGTAAAATGTTTTACAAAGCACACTTTAGTGACTGTGACATATTTGTGATAGTGTACAAGAAAGATGCCTTGTGAAGCAATTACTGATTTATGTACCTTTTTCATCAGGGGAGAGGATAAATACCTTATTAAAAGCAATATATGGTAAATTATCTATGAATTTAATTCCTTATTCTATAATCTGTCAAACTGAGACAACCTTTAGTTAGAAAAATATGCAGTGTTTCTTCCATGTTTACATGATGATTGCATCTGGTGTTTCATTAAAAAACAACAACCAAAAACTCTTTCACAAGCTATGTTAAAAAGATGAGGGTTGTTTTTTGTTTTGTTTTTTTTGATACAGACAACCATGGATCAGTTATCTGTCAAAAGATTTCTTTGATCTCACTTAAAATCTCTATATTCCTTTTTCTGCCAGGCAGGAATCAAAAGAGCGAAACAGCCTTTATCTATTCTTTTTCACAGTTCTTACGACGATATTTTTCCTCTACTTAAAGGAATTGTTTCTAAAGTTAATAGACATTGCAGTCATTAGCTGGAAACTAAGATTTGCTGTAAGATCAGTGACATTCATATGAATGCATAACTCGGAATTTATTATTGTGCCAGAGAAGTCTACCTAAACAAAATTGGGTGGACATTAATTTGCCTAAAGGACAATTTTCATTGCTCCACTATTATTTTGTAATTATGCTGTTTACAAGCAATAGGATTAAGACATTGGTCAAGAATGTAGTATTCTTGGATTTGTATCAGTTAATTTGTTTCTACAACATAATAGACTGCCGTTATGTCCATCTGTCCCCAACCTATGATTATCATTAAGGTAATATAGAGGTTTCCATTATTCTAATCAGCTTCACGTGCTCATAACTCTGAAAAATTATTCTCTTTGGCTGAAATTTTTCATTCCCATCCCAAAGGTGAATTTATTTATGTATGTAGAAAGCTTGAGCAGAAGCTATTCATGCATTTTTAAGTCTCACAAGGGTAAAAAAAATACTTCTATTATTCTATAAAAGCCTGATGTTTTTGCTTCCATTTCACTTGCTCAGTTTGGCACATCTATTATTGCTCCGAAAGTACCACTTTCAAATTCAGTGTTTTCTAAGCAACTTGCTATCCTTCAAAATGGGTTGCCAGCCCAAGACAGGACAACCAAGTCCTACACAATGCAACTCAGTGTTAATATACAAATGATGCTAACATTTTCACTGTGTTCTAATAACATTCTCTGGGATTTGAAGATAAAGATGTACTCTCCACTGATCTATTTTTAATGAGCCTTTACAGTTTCATAATTATCTTTTCTTCTCCCTCCTGCCCAGAAATTTCTAGTAAATACAGAGTTTTATTAATTTTCCCCCTATGATGGATTGTGTAAATTCAAGCTTTCTAGGAATATATGCAGCAGTCATCTGAGGACAATCTCTTTTCCGATAGCCCTTTTTCTTTTTCTTTGATGTAATTTTGTAACTCTGATTTTAGCTTATTATTTAAATCTCTTTGAGGTCTTTAAAAGAACGCATAAGAAAAACCCAGGAATATCACAATAGGAAAAAACAACAACCCTGTTTATTCTGTTTTGCTAAGGTATCTGAAACATATTCTTGTCGCCAAATACTGAATCAGTTCAAGCTCAGGCTATTTATATTGTCAGAGATTAGATGCCAGTATTAACTCTGTTGATTCAGAAATAAGCAGCACAAAAAGAGGATTTATTTCCCAATAATTTGGTTAAAGATTGGGGCTGTGATTTTTAGATAAATGGGCAGGAATCTTCTACAAAGAGCATTTAATATTTTTATACTGAAGTTCTTTGTTTATTAAATGGAAACAGCTTTTCCTGTAGCTTCTGCAAAGCAAAACACTGAAAGCAAAAGTTGTGTGTTGTGTATTAGAATAAACAATTCTGTCAAATTTATAAAAAAAGAGAACAATCATGTTAAATAGTGATTCAATCATCACATATTTGCTCATTGACTTAATGCCAGCAATTTTCCCAAAATGTGGACTTTCAGATACTGTTCATCTCAAGGATTTTTTTTATCTTAACACACCTATAATTATGTGTGAAGTTATATTTAAAAATCTGATTGCTCTGTTTTAAAATACAATGCCAAATCAGTGAATACATTGGACCAACCTTAAAATGAAAAAAAAACCTACTATGATGTTAAAAACTCATCATAACTTTCTATTTCAAAATGTGCATCAGGATATGACTTATGGTTTTTGAACAATTGTGAATAATCTATTGCACTATCATGATCAAGGGTATCTCAAATTTTAATAAATATAAACATGTCATTGTGAGATAATCTGATTGTTTAATCTTCCATTGTTGTCTAATTTTGCCCTCTCTTGATAGGTCTTTGTCAAGAAACTGAGATGCACAGTGAACTCTAAAAGGCAACAAACTTATTGTTTTTATTATTATTGTCAGCATCTGGATGAAGAATATAAACTAAAATAATTCTACATTCTCTACCTTCCATTAATCTTCATACCAAACCTTCATATAGCTGGATAAATTAATATGCCTGTTTGTCTTGTCTTTTTCGGATATTGGACGGAGTTAGTGTGGGAAAGTCTTCAGTTTTTAAAGCTGCTGTGTCAGTTTTACTCAAAAACTCTGCACTTTTCATAGGAGAAACTGTTAATTATGAGTAAAAATGCTGTTACAAATCTATGTGAGTTGTATTTTTCCAAAAACCTGCTGATTTATTTTCTAACTTTGGTCAGTTCTAGGGCAGTTTTCTAAACCAGAATGGGACAACTCACTGTAGCCAACTCTTCATGGATAATTCTCCATGGCCAACTCACCACAGCCAATTCACCATGAGACAACTTGCTATGACCAACTCACCACAGGATAACTTGCTGTGGGACAATTTAACAATTCATTTAATAGTTAAAATAGTTTGAAAAAAAATAATTTTTATCATTCACGTTTCATTTTGTCCCTCCTTTGGCATCCTTTCTTTAATGATTCTATTGCTTTTTTCATACGAGTGTTACTCTTGTCCCACGGTGAGTTGGCCATGGCAAGTTGTCATAGAAAAATTGATGTGTCTTATATAAAATTGTTTTATTTAGAAGCAAAGGGTCACCAACAGGTTTTACATCCTGGATTTTAGAAGAGAATGTGTAATGAAAATGAAATAATTGATCTACTTGGCTGATCTAACTGGACAATCCAATCAGTTCATATGGTATCCTCTTATGCCTTATCATAATTTTTTTTTAAGTAGGCAGCTTAGGTAGAAAATCATGACTGTAGCACCAATAAACCACATCTAATAGTTTGATTGGAAGGTATTACTAACTCAGGTATATAATTGTTTATTGTTTCTTACACTGTATAATAAAAAGGGTTTCTTTATTTCAGTGATTGTGGCTTTCAATTCCTTTTCCCACTTTGCAGTAATTTCTTACTAAGGCATCAGTATGTTTAACATTTCATACATACACTCGGCTATACTATTTCCATTGGAAAATATATTTGAGTGATTTCCATTGTGTATCACAGTCTTCCTGAGTCAACATGAAAACTTCCACACTGCTATGAAAAAAAGATGTTTATTTAAAGTCAAAATATGAACTTTCAATTTGTATTTTACAAAAGGCAAAGCCATAGAATCAACTTTCCATGGCAGCTATTACACATTTTTACATTTACAAAATTTAGGCTGGCAGTGAAATTCTTAGGAACCTAGTGGACTTGTTTTGACAGTTAAAATGTTTAAAGAAAGGATATTTTGTACAGGTAGTCCTCAACTTACGACTGCAGCTAAGCCCAAAATTTCCATTGCTAAGTGAGACAGTTGTTAAGTGAGTTTTACCCCATTTTACGACCTTTCCTGCCACAGTTGTTCAATGAACTGCAGTTGTTAAGCTAGTAATATGGTTGTTAAGTGAATCTGGCTTCTTCATTGACTTTGCTTGTTGGGAAGTCGCCAAAGGGGAATCAAATGATTCTGGGACCTTGCAACCATCATAAGTACATGCCAGAGGCCAAGCATCCAAATTTAGATCACACAACCACAGGGATGCTGCAGTGATCATAAGCGTGAAAAAAGGCCATATTGTGAGTCACTTTTTCGATGCCATTGTAACTTCAGTCATTAAATAATTGACCGTAAGTCACAGACCACCTGTATTGTATTGTGGCCAAGAACAAATTCTTTTAACATTACCTTGGTTTATTCACATGAGGAATGACACACAATCCCCCTATAGGAAAAGCTCCATTGATAGTTTAATACCAGTTGTCAGGGTTCAAAGAAACATCCTTGATGTAATCAAAACTCTCAGGACAACAAATTCCTCAGAATGAGATTTTATTGAAGACATCATGTTGGCACATCTGGAGAAAACCCAAATCTGAATTCCCGCGTTTTCTCCACCCAAAGTAAAGTTAAAGTTTCTAAATCATCACATGTCACTCTCTTCTCCAATCCAAGTAGGGTGGCATCCAAGGGTTATCTTCTGGTCCTCCCTCTGTGGGTGCAGGCCAGATGTCCTTGATTCCCACAGGAAAGAATGCTGAAATGATAAGACTCCTGGCTAACTAATTCCAACTCCCATATACAAATAGTGTGGCAAGCCGAAATAAAACTAACTTCAAAGAAAACTGAGTAAAGAAAAAAAATCTGCAAATGCGTTCATTTTGGCTTGACACTAGTATGTTTAAGTCTGTATATTATTTTTGTTGCCTTAAATAACATACATGGGCTTAAAACTCAGCTCCACCAACTTCATCTTAATGTGGTAGTGCACATTTACAGCAATAAGCTCTAATTCTTATGGCTTTAATATTTAAATATGATATATTCAATTAGTGGGATATAGTTCTGAATACAGAAAGTGATTTTCTATGCAAACAAAGGCCTTCATTGCTTAATGAATTCAGAATTAATGGCTTTATAGTACAATCCTAATAAAACCTGTGTGATTTTCTTCTGAATATATCTGTTTGGGCTGCAATGTCGATATAAATATAGACATAAATACACTTGCATTGGCAATCTTTTCTAGTCTGTTATCTCATTAAATTTCCTTCTATTGTCTCCTTCAGGAGTTGACTTTTTTTGTTAAAAAGCATACATTTTTACTACAAAATATGGTTTTGCTTTTGTTGATTAATAAAGATGAATACTTCAATCAGTTTCAGGACCTGACTTAACTTGAAATTTAGGCTTAGACAGCACAGAAATATGAAGAAGAAACAAAAAGGATTTTCAGTTGGATTCATTTAGACAAATAGGGTTGGAAATCTAATTCCTACTTACTGTAGTACATAGAAAATTTAATGGAAAATGTCAAATTGTTTACTTCAGTTTTCATGGAATACTATTGATTTTTAAGGTAATAATAAGTTATCCCAAATCACACACTAGATATTTGTCAGTGTGTTAGTGTAACACTTAAGCTGTTCCTGCAGCTTTCAGAAATATACTGTATGTTATTAAGGAAAAACTTAAAACAGCATAGATTTCCAACCATTTAAACCCCAAAACCATCCACCACAGGCAAACCAAATCTTAATGTCATCCATTACTCACCATAAGCCACATTTCAATAGTCCTATGAAAGTTCATTAGAGAGGCAGTGTATCAGGTTTGTGAAAGCTCCTTTTCACATAAAATGGATCACAAAAGTGGATTCTACCTATAGAGTTGTTTATAGGGTACCCACAGATGGAATTCCTTTGAGAAGAAAACCATCAGCAAGTCTTTTCTCCTGGATCTTATGGGATAAGAAAGTGGTCTTGGAGATATCCAGGCCTGCATCTATAAAAGCATGTAAATAGCAATAGCACTTATACTTATATCCCGCTTCATAAAGCTTTACAGCCTTCTCCAAGCGGTTTACAGAGTCAGTATTTTGCCCCCAATAATTTGGGCCCTCATTTTATCCACCTCAGAAGGATGGAAAGCTGAGTTAATTTTGAGCCTCGTCAGGATCGAACTCCTAGCAGTGAGCAGGGAATTAGCCTGCAGTACTGCATTCTAACCATTGTGCCACCACAGCTCTAAAGCAATCAACTTCTGACCCTATCAGTTTGTTTTCATTCAAGAACTGCAAGTAGTTTGTGGAATTCCTAAATCACCCTTTCCCTGTAAACAACACTATCATATATATCAAATTAAGGAAATAGCATGAAGGCAGGGGGCATCGGTGGGAGGTCAAAATATTCAAGAGTTGGGCCACTACCGTAGAGCCTTGGTGGTGCACTGGTTAGAATGCACTAATGCAGTACTTTGGCTGTCTGCCGGTTCAAATCCCACCAGGCTCAAGGTTGAGCCATCCTTCCAAGGTGGGTAGAATGAGGACCCAGATTGTTGGGGGCAATATGCTGACTCTGTAAACCACTTAGAGAGGGCTGAAAAGCACTATAAAGTAGTATATAAGTCTAAGTGCTATTGCTATTGCTACAGCCGAAGCCCCTCTCATTTTGTACATTTCAATGCACTTCCTAAAACGGTGCAGAGTCAGTCTTCTGGTAACCGCTGTCATCTTGAAGTATTGGATCGCCCATTCTAGGGAGATGTCCTTAGGAGACACATAAGTCAAAGCAATAAAGTTTAGCTTATCCTAACCAAATGTTGCTCTGTTGTGTTGCTAAGTTAGTAAGATCCATGTTGGCTGGAAATTCTAGAACCTGAAGACTTCTGTGGTGAGCAGCCAGACAGGGAAGGCTGATCTGAACATCTAGAAACATTTTTTCCCCTTTTCTGGCAATTCTATCAATTTGTCTCTGATGTGTATGCTTTACTGGTTTCTGTAAATCAAATTTACAACCATTTGTTTAGGTACGGTTGGAAGTTACAATAGCACTGACAAAAGTGATTAATGACCAGTTTTCATAATTATGACTCTTGTAGCATCCTCATGGTCATGTGATCAAAATTTTGAGAGCTTGGCAACTGACATGTACTTATGACAGTTGTAGTGTCTTGGTCTCATGTGATCATTATTTGTGAACTTCCCAGCTAGCTTCCAACAAGCAACCATTGGCAGAAGCCAGATTTGCGTAACGAATGCATGTTTCACTTAATAATTGCAGTGATTCACTTAACAACTCTGGCAAAAATGTTGTAAAATGAAGCACAACTCACTTAACAACTGTGCCACTTCTCAATGGAAATTTTGGGCTTAATTGTGACCGTAGGTTGAAGACTGTCTGTAAAACTGTTTGTGTGACTACTAACCACAATCTTACATTTAGCACTTCAGTGCTTTGTTTTGCTTAGATTATTGTATAAATTGTGGAGTGTGTGTGTATGTGTGTGTGTGTGTGTGCTACCTGTTAATGAAAACCTAGCCCTGGGTTTGCTTTCTTTATTGCGGTATCACAGATGTTCATGTTGCCTTGAAATTAGCCTGTCGTGATATCTCCATGCAGCTTTGATTGGAGTAGATTGTTTCTCAGTCTTGGTGTTTTAAAGATATGTGGACTTCCATTGTCAATGCTAGCTGGGAAATTCCAGGAGTGGAAGCCCACATATCTTTACAATGCCAAGATTCAGAAACACTGGAGTAGAAGGTAAATTGGGAGTTTTCTCAGATCATTTTTATTGTCCTCTTTGAGCATCTCCAGATGACTTTCATCGAGCCTTATAAAAGATTACAGCAATTCATTGGCAAATCAGAAGTTCTATCAATGTAGTTCTGACTCAGCTTTGAGCCATGTTACATTGAGAATAGAATAGTATGCTCCTTAATGCACCCATTTATAGACTGGTTCACCCATGAGTAAGAAGGCTAGGATGCAGCTACAAATCTTAGAACTTCAATCTGTTCATATCTTAAAGTTGTTTGCCTGTAGCTTGGCAAGACTTGAATAGTCCAGACATTTTGGATCAATCTTGTTGGAAAATGGATCCCTAGTGCTTATATATTATAGCAGGTGTGTCAAACTCAATTT
>JANHFJ010007300.1:31848-43755 GCA_032468195.1 Cerberus rynchops | reverse complement strand
AAGAAAGAAAGAAAGAAAGAAAGAAAGAAAGAAAGAAAGAAAGAAAGAAAGAAAGAAAGAAAGAAAGAAAGAACAATCTATCTCCTAACTTAGTGAAACTTGAAGTGATTCGACCACATGTTATTCCAGGTTGCAAAGGGAAAATAACCAAGTTTTTATAGCTCATTTAAATCAAGTAAGATGGGAGCTATAGAAATGGGGGTGCTGTTCCTTTTGATCACCTATGAAATTATTTTTAAAGGCTAATTGTAGATTTAACCATTCATCTTTGGTGGCCTTATTAACAATTTTACAGTATATAATATTCCATATTCATTTACTTTGACACTAGAAACAAATGCTGGTAATTGTAAGTATGAATTCAAACTTACACTTATTTTAACAACAACTTCTGGTAATTGTAAATATGAATTCAAACTTACAGAAAGAAAGTTGGGTTTAACTCTGTAGAGGTTTGTTAGCTTCCATTCACTTAGGAACAAAACATAGTATTTGAACACAGATACTTAAACATTAAAGTGAAACTTTATCACTTAGTACTATTAGTCAAAAGATACTTTGGCTCCCCTTTTTCTCTCATGTGGCTTTTCTCTGACCAGAATAAAGATGAAAACAGCAATAGAAAACATGAAAATAGAAATCATATAGTAAATAGAAAACATCACCCATGCAAATCCTAATAAAACTTTGTGAATCAAGCAGAGTGATATTGAACAATGTCACAAAAACCTTTCTGCAATCATATATTTTGTAAATAGTTTTATATTGCTACAGAAGCTGGGCAGCTGATTAAATCCCAACAGACAATTTTTTTACAACCTGATGCCAATGAGTTGGTCTATATCTAACATCATCTCCAATCAATCCAAGTAAAAGTGAATTAGTTCTCACTAAGTGAAATTTCATTTGCAATAACCATATTCATATTCATGCAGCCCTAGTAAACAAAATAGTAGTATGCTGTTATTTTCACACAAGTGCAATTTACTAGGTCAATTTTACTTCCAGGATTGTAACAAAAACAATGCAGAAAACCATAATCAAACAATACCCAAAAGCACATGTAGACTCTTAGACTGAATATTATCTTCCAAAGGATCAAGGTCGAAGATGGAGCCAGGATCTGTGCGCCAAACTTTGAGATCTTTCCCCCAAAAAGAAACAACAGGATAGTAGGTAAAAAATATCAAGGAGAAAATTCAGCTGCTCTGTTACTAGAAAGATAGTGGCTATCTTGCTGTAGATTAAACTTACACTTTCTAATTATCAAAAGACATTATTATAGCAGTGAATACAGTCTGTGTTTGTGAAGTTATTTGTAAATAGAGCTGGGAAACAATGTTCAGTATCAAATTTCCTGTTTCTATTGATTTTATCTAATTGTTTGTATGAAACACTGCTTTATTTTCATTACTGCAGCCATAGAAGTAGATTCATATTTTGTTTGTAGTTAAAATAGTAACAAGTTTTCATTTCAATCTAGAACAGGGGTGTCAAACTCAATTTCATTGAGAGCCGCATTACCATTATGGTTGCCTTCAAAGGGCCAGTTGCACGTAAGACATATTAGTTCAGAAGTGCATTATGTGTAAGTCTCAGTAGGATGCTGTGAGTCCGGATCTTCTGGGGTATAAGGGTCATATGATGGGGTGGTGTTCAGTCTCTCCCAATAGGCAGGTCACGTCATGTGATGGAATGGTATTCAGATGGCTGGTCAGCCTTCTTCCTGTCTCTCTCTTGCACTGCCTGCTGGCCTCTCCTTCCACAGCCTCTGCTTTGTTGATTTATCTGCTTGCCTTCCTTTCACTCAAACTCTTCTCTCCTTCAGGCTTGCTCCACAGAAGCCTCTCTTCCTCTTCCTATCACCTTCTGTCCTTCTCACTACTTTCTTTTTCCCGCCAAAAACCCTTTCCTTTTATCTCCTCTCCACTCTCCCTGCCTCATCTTTTTCTCTTTTCTGGGTGC
The DNA here is from genome assembly GCA_032468195.1 of Cerberus rynchops. Taxonomy (NCBI): domain Eukaryota; kingdom Metazoa; phylum Chordata; class Lepidosauria; order Squamata; family Homalopsidae; genus Cerberus; species Cerberus rynchops. Next base: position 41,790 of record JANHFJ010007300.1, on the reverse strand, counting down.
ATCACACTCTGGGGCTCAGGAAGAGCTACAGCATCAACCGCTGTTTCACCATGTGGCTGTGCTGCCCAGCTGGCCTTTACATGCAGGACTCATCAGTTGGAGCTCCGTGCACTGATTCCAGGGTCTCCGCTGAGCCCCGGCAGCACCATAGCTCCAGCTCCACAGCTCCACCCCAAGGTGTCGTGCTGCTGCCAGCCAACAGTCAAGGCTTCCAGAAGCGCCAATCAACTGGAACCATATGTGCTGAACCCACATCCCCAGCAAGACCCCAGCTGACTTTCCCTCACACCTATGTGGTACTATTGCTACTTCAGCTCACTCTCCTGCTAAACACATGATCCTAGTGCCTTCCATCCTTTCTCTTTCCTTCCCTCCCTTTCCTTACCTTGTCAGTCACGCACTCTCAGGCAGAGGGCACTGCTGCCACTGACAAGACACCCGACGATAGGAGGAGGTAACTACTCAATCACCTCCCTCTATTAGTCTGCTTGTGGGCCAGACTTAGACACATCATAGGCTGGATCTGGGTCGCAGGCCTTGAGTTTCACATGTCTGATCTAGAAACTGTTTCATAAGCAATCATCTTTTTCAAAATAATTTGCTCCCTATAGTAATTCAGAATTTTAGCCTTTTTCTTAGTCATAGAATTTGTCTCCTTCCTTGGTATAATTCCATAATATAAAAACATAAAAGTGTATCTAAATTTATAAACTACATATATCTTGTCCTATAGCTAAACAAATTATACTGTATGCAAATGATACATTTCTGCCCTTATTGTTTTGAGAATTAATTCATATTGTCTGGAAAAATGTCTATGAAACTTTCAAATTCTTATAAAAATATTGTTTATATTCTGCAATCCAAATTCAGAAACAATAATGCAAAACAGTGCTTGGCCATAACCCCGTCCAGCTCTTCATTTTCTTACCTTGTCAATGGTACCCAATGCAGCATTATTCTAATGAGTGCTATGATAAAAATATGATATGGCCCAAACAGCCAGGACTGCCAGAACAGCAGCGCCAAGAGAAGCCTTGGGAAACCAGGTCACCGGCAGCAGCGCCAGGAGCAGCCCCAGGTATCCAGGCCGACAGAGGCAGCAATGCTAGGAGCGGACCCACAGCGAAGACTGTTGTGTGTGAGTAGCCGTGGGGACATCAGACATCCCACCCCCCTTGCTCTCCCAGGACTTACGGTAAATTGTAAAATCAACTGAAAATTCAATTTAAATCTTTTTTTTTTCAATTTAAAAATTCTTAATATTTGGAAAATTTGTAAAACAGTGTAAAAGTGTAAAATTACTAAATCTAAATTGTAAATTTCTTCTTTAATGTAAAGCGGTTATACAAAGCATTTCACTGCATATTGTACCATGTATGATCATGTATGTGACAAATAAAATCTGAATCTGAATCTGAAGATAGATTAGATCTCTGTCTAACTGACTATCAGTCAATCTGTCTAATCTCTGCCAATCTATCATCTACCTCCTTACCTCTCTATCTATACTCCTTCTCTCTCCCTCCCCCCCTCTCATTAGCCTAAACTTTCTTTAAAGACACAATAAATACTGTTTCTTTGTCAAACAATAATGATGCATCTGCTGTCCAATGTCTTTTTTCTAGGGTACCTTACATACCTCTATCTTACATTAGATAAACTTGTCCAGTAGTGCCACCTTGAGGATGATTTAAATCTTGCTTGTTTTTAAGGCCACATTTTTTCCCCACGACAGTTCCTTTCTCGGCTCTTTCATTTTTTGCCTGTGAAAAATCATAGTCTGCAATATTTTTAGCTAATTTGCAAAAGAAGTCTCTAGGAATTGAAAGAATCCTCTGCGTTTTTCAATTTTTTTCTGGTATATTCTTGGCCATAATGCAGAAAAGGAAAATTAATAGTGTGTATGTATGCATGCATGCATATGTGTATGGAACGATTTGGTGAAGTGTTTTGGCCAGGAATTTTAAGTTACTGAATGAGGGTTTTTCTATTGCTCTGTTATTTCACTTTATATCCCTGTATGTATGAAAAACCTTTTATTATATGAAACTGCGATCTAAAACAATATCGCAAAATTTCTCTGTTGGTTTCTCTTCCGTTAGCAATATATTAACTATGGGGGAAAAACCCTATTTAACAGCTATACAAGTAGTCCTCAACTTACGACCATAATTGAGCCCAACATTTCTGTTGTTAAGTGAGACATTTGTTCAGTGACTTTGCCCTATTTTACAACCTTTTTGCCATAGTTGTATTAATCACTGCAGTTGTTAAGTGAATAACCTGATTGTTAAGTGAACCTGGCTTCCCATTGACTTTGCTTGTCAGGTGGTCGCAAAAGGGGATCACGTGACCAGAGGACGCTGCAACTGTCATAAGTACATGCCAGTTGCCAAGCCTCTGAATTATGACCACGTGACCATTGATATTGCTGCAACAGCTGTAAGTGTGAAAAACGGTCATAAGGTTCTCTTTTCGTTGCTGTTGTAACTTTGGCCACTAAATAATCTGTTGTAAATCAAGGACTTCCTGTATTAACCTATTAAGAATCCCTGAATGTTGTGAAATTGTGGGCTTAAAAGTTTCTGCGTAGAAGGAGAAATGCTAGTTTTATTTTTTCCACATGGAGGCAGCATAGACACACAGCACTGTCTGCAGTGGTTCTATAGATCTAATATTTCAATTTTTTTTTGTTCTGGGAGATTAATTTTGCAGGACTCTAACACAGAATGCTCATTCTAATTCTGCTGTGCTTTCCTAGATTCAAAATGTTTTTTCAGGGCATGTATTATCACATGTGGGGGACACGTGCAAAAGCAAAGAAATATTGGACAAGAATAACATACACAGTTAGGAAAAATTGTTGAAGCAGCACATAGACTATAAGACAGAAATATTTTTGTTAGGTTTAGTACCGGAGAAGTACAATAAAGGGAATATCTACTTAATACTACATGTTTTGACACCAGCAAGAATTCCATTTGCACAGTACTGGAAAAATGCAGAAACATCTACAGAAGGAGATGTAATTTTAAAAATTTTAGATTGTGCAGAAATTGACAGATTGACATTAAAGATAAAAGAGAAGGATGATACAGGGTATTTTTGAACATGGGTTTGTTTTATAAATGGTTGGAAGACAGAGGTAGATATTAGGAGTTAGAAAAATATTATTACATAAGCAAACAGACCCCGACAATACGCTGTTCACCAGGCACATAGGTAGGTAAAATTGAAAATGCATAAATAAACTCATTAAAAAAGATGTTTTGTCAGACGAATTATAGGGGTTTTTTTTATTGCATTCCATAATATAGGGAATGCATATATTTGAAATGATATATTTCAACAAATGCAGCTTATCTTCCCTTCATTCCTGCTCCTGCCTCTTATTAACATTAAATACCAAATGTTCAATTTCTTTCTTTCTTTCTGGAAACTCTGTGAATTGGGTTGCCTTACTTCAAAGAAAATATTTGTACAGAACAGGCAGTCCTGGATTTATAACTATTTGTTTAGTGACCATTTGAAGATAACAAAGGCACTGAAAAACTTATTTATGTCTGTTTTTCACACTTATGATGGTTGAAGCATATCCATGGTTCAAAATGCTGGGGAATTCTGGGATTTGAAGTCTACGGGTTTCAATTTTAGCTGCCACCGCTGCGCACCCCTGAATTAAAACATCTTCTGCACCTTCTCTTGATGCAACTGCCTTTCTGGATAATTTTAAAATCCAAAATAAATTTATTTTTACACATTTTAAACAATGCAGTGCCTTGGATATATTGTCCAAACTCTAGAGCAAGGTGCTTTTAAAGAGTTTCTACATTCAGATTTCATTTTGCAACACTTGGCATGTTTTTTACAAAACTAAACATGTTGAATGGGAACAATCCTTTCTTCCTCTTTCTAGCATGTGTTCATTGGTGAGCTGCTTAGGGTGGGAATCTATTCTCCTGAACCGGTTTCACTTTCATAAACTGACTTCACCAGTGGCTTCCCCACCAGAAAGTCCAGTGGCCTTTTGAAAATGTGCCTTTTGTAGTGTCAGATGACCATTCCCTCTTTATAAGAGAGAGCTGTTTTTTAAAAAAACATTTCTATTAGCTTATATAATAAAATATGAAAGTAGAATAAGGCATTAACATCGAACCTCAACTTCTTACTTTTCCAAAACAGTGTAAACCAGCCATTTCTATAACAACAAATCATCCTAATCGAGCAAAACCCAGAATCAAAGTTTGCATTTCTTTATTATTCATCTGAATGGATATTTTCCAGAGCAGCCTTGTGAATAAAGGGAATTCTGGGATTTGAAGTCTACATGACTTTACAGTTTCCAGTTTCCGAAGTTGAGAAACTCTGCAGTTCCTGTTACTGCCAGTCACATATTTACATTCTGCAAGAGCTTAAGACAAACATAAATAGGAAATACAAACGTTTTCTTCATCTGTCAGTCTTCTGGGTGTGCAGAATGGGTCTAATTTGGGCAGCAAAAGAGGGTGAGGTGTTTGAAGGCTGTTGCCCCTTTTATCATGCTGTGTTGTGTTGCTTAAAAAAACTTCACTGCCCCCCCTCCTCTTTTCATTCCAGTATCTGAGTTTGTCTGGGAAAACTGGGTTTAGCCCAAATGGAACACAGGAAGATAAAACCAGATTCTCTTGTGCTTATCGGAACATACACCTATTGTTGCCGTAAACTTCTCTTTCTTACAATCTATCTTTTCTCAGGGTGTGTTTGTAGAATGATACCTAGTTTTGGCTTTGGTTGATAGGGAGAGCAGCGAGAATGAAGTGCGAGTCCATAGCAACACAACTTTTCCGTTCCTAGAAATCTTAAACCTTCCCTTTGCTTCAGAAAGATGCTATAAATTGCTGGGTAGTCCTTTGCACGGGTAGCATTTCAGCAACCTTTTCATAGTTTGTATTCAATTTTTTTTATTAGTTTATCAAAATATAAAGTGCAAAGAAAAATGAAAATAAAGGGAAAGCAAGGGAGGAAGGAAAGAGGAAATGTGTAGGGTAAAAGGAAAGGAAGGAAGAAGAGAGAAACAGGAAGGAAGGAATGGACTTTTTATTCCTTTTGGTGCAGTGGAATCAGGTAATAATACACAACCTCAATTTTTTTCTTTTGTATAATAGTATACACTGGCCATTTCTATAACAACAAACTTATCTAATCAGCAAAACCCAAAATTCATTTTTCCCCCACTCAAGCACAAAGTCCCAACTCAGTTTCCAAATGGAAACAAACAAAGTTGTATAAAAGAAAACAAAGTAGTTTTCTTTCATTCCTTAATGTCTTTCTTGAATTTAATCAGTCAATTTAGCCATCTCTGCTGACTCGGTCCATTTTTGCAGCCATCCGTCCACTGTGGGAATTAAAGTATCTTTCCTTTTCTGTGCATAAAACATTCTTGTTACAGCAACCCATTCATAATTTCAATGACCTGCTTCATTTCATTTTTTTAAAAAAAAAAGATAAAAACTCAGGACCCTTTGGCCACTGAAATCCACTCTCCCAAACCATGACAATTCTTTCTTGGAAAAATGGCAATTTTCCCGCCTAACCAGAATGACATTATTTGCAAGACTATAGTACGTCCAATAATATTTTGCTCCAAAGTTTTGTAGCTCTAGTTTGCATGCTTTGCTAGGAAAAAAGAAAAAAAAATCTGAAATCATTAGTTTGACTTCTTTTGGCATGTTCTGGGGCGGCCTTAAAAATTTGATTAACAGCTAACTCTTTTGGCAGCTATTTGGCAACAGTTTGGTCTTTAATTCTTAGAATCTTTTTTTTTTGGGACTTCCTGGTGTAATTTGTAGACAGGGAATTCCTGTGTGGTCTCTATTTCAAGTGGAGTCTTCCAAGCCTGACCCTGCTTAATTTTTTTTTTAAAAATAGCCAGAGTGTCTCCTGCTCTGGTGTGGAAAATCAAAATTATGGGTGTTCCCACAATTCGTAGCTATTTCTGTCCTTGTCTTGGCCTTTTGTTTTTGCATTCTGCTGCTTTTATGTTATTTATTGTTGTGAGCTGTCCAGGGTTGATTAGAGTTGGGTGACCTCCAAACAGAATAAAAGAAGGAATAAATTTTGTATTTTGCTGCTTGAGGATTACTGTCCTTTACAGATGTTTTTCAATAGTAATGATGAGTGAACCATTAAAGCTTGTGTGGTAATAAATTGGGGGGCTATTTTAAGACACTGCAAGAATCTTTGGTGCGTTCACAGAAGAGCAAGTTGTAATTTAATGCATGGGAAAAACTAAGTCACTAAAATGGAAAACCTCTGTGATGGCAAACCTATGGCACGGGTGCCACAGGTGACACGCAGAGCCATCTTGCTGGGCACACAAGCTGTCTGCCAACTTACCTCCAGCTGAGCATGCACATGCGATTGTGCATGCACACACGCATGATTGCAGAGACCCAGCTGGTCTTCGGGTGTCCACTGTGCATGTGTGCGATTACAGCAGGAAATCCAGCTGGTCATCGGAGCTCTCCTGCGCATGCACAGGTGATTGCTCATGTGTGCGTGAGTGCCTGCACGCAGCATGCATGCATTGCACGTGCAAAAGCTGCATGCATTATTTATTTATTTATTTATTTATTTATTCATTCATTCATTCATTCATTCATTCATTCATTCATTCATTCATTCATTTTACTATTATGATCCTTTCCCATGACCATTCCTGAAAACATGGTAGCTATTCATTCTGTAACCAAATAAATACAAAAACAACAAACAAAAACAAAAACTATTCAGGGACTGGGGAGGATTTAAAGACATATGTAAGTAGGGCATCTAATCTTTATTTATTTATTTTCTCTTTCATTCAATTGCATCTGATTTTTGGTGGCTACCAGAACCTGCAGTTTTCTTAGCAAGGTTTTTCAGAAGTGGTCTGCCACTGCTTCCTTTCTAGGACTGATTGAAAGTGACTGGCCCAAGGTCAACCAGCTGGCTTCGTGCCTAAGATGGGCTTAGAATTCACAGTCTTCTGGTTTCTGATTCCTTGACCGCTACACCAAACTGCTTACTATTGCTTAGTAAATGTATGTGTATTTCATTCAAAAAAAAAAAATATCTAAGCCAGATACAAGGTGTATGAAACAATGATACCTAATTTATTCTTCCTTGATAAAGCAAGAACCAATCAGATAAATATTGTCGGGATACCATCCTGAGTCATCTTGTAGGAAAGATAAAAAATGAATACACAAATACCATTTTTGGATGCTGCTTAAATTTGCTTGATATACATACAACACAACAATTGCCTGGGAAACATGAGAAACAAACACGATATACGAAAGACCCTATTAAGAGGTGTTCTGATTTAATGCCTATTTTATGGCAAGAAAAGAAATCGCAAAGTGGGCCGGTGTTGTTTTCACTCCCAGACCCAAGTTTATATTCTCAACTCACTTTAAGACTTTTTTTTTTTTTAAAATAGCCAATGGATATTTTGATCAGAGCAGAAAGTTAAGCTAACATCGATGGAGATTACCCGTCATCCAAGTCCTGGCTGTCCCAAAAGTACTTTTTTTTTTTTTTTCAATTGGCAACTGGCCTTTCTTGGTTTTTCCTTGAAGATGTTTTGCTTTTCATCCGAGAAGCTTCTTCAGATAGAACTTCGGGTTAAGCTAATATCATTTCAGACTCAAATCTGCTGCTGCACAGCCATTAGAATTACAAGCTGCCCCAACTCCCCCCACCACCAAAAATATTCCACATTACCCTGATTAATTAATAGGAGAGTCTCATAAATCGCTTCTAATTTGTAGCCACAGACAGACCAAAGAAACCTAACCTTTCACATCTGGAAGTGCACCTGGCCTCTAGGAGGGAAAAAAGGATTTTTTTTTCCTCCTCCAATTTTACCTCCAGTTGCACCCCAGGCTGGATTCTGCGGCTTTATCGTGGGTGCAAGACCAAGATACGGGCAGTTTTGATCTCCAGCCGGAGGAAATAGGAGTCCCAATCCCTAGACACAGTTTCAACCAAAACTAGCATTTTGTTTACTCTTCTTCAACTGCTTGGGCCCAAAAAAGAGGAAGAAAGGTGAGGGAAATGCAATGGCAAATAGAAGAGGGGAGCAGGAAAAGAGCGGACTTAATCCCAATACTAACACAATATTGATTCGCATTCACGTCGGCTGCCCCATTGATGTGCAATGCATACAATGTATGGTCTCAATTAGCTTTTCCCTTCCAGGGGTAGGGCAGTGGTGCTGGAAAAGGGAGTTTAGTAGGGTCTAATTTTATGTAAAGTAAAGCACCCTAATGCCAAGCACACGACAGCGAGAAGGGAAAGAAAACAACCAGCGGATTTGGGCAAATGAAAATATTATTTTTTTTAAAGCGTCCTGGCTGCCAGCCTGAAAAACAAATGGGATTTACCTCTAAAGCTAATTATTCTAGCTTAATATCTGTCCACAGGCACATCACGAGACATCTGTAATGAAAAACTACTTCTCATATTGCGCGTCAAGTTCCTTGTGTATTCTATTAAGCAGCGTTCAATGTATTTACCTAATAGCTTAGCCTGAGATTCGTTTTGCTGTCCTGAAACAAGATTTATGGAATTTTTGCAGGTGGTGAATAAACCCCCCCCCAGCAACAATACCCTTTGGCTTGTTCTTTTGGTCTACAGCGTGCAAAATGCATAACAAAGCTGCAAAGTGAACAGGTTATACACAGAAAGAAACCTTCAGCATCGTCTAGCTACCACTAACACATTCATTCTCTCTCTCTCTCTCTCTCTCTCTCTCCTTTTTTTTCTTTTTTCTTTTTGCCCCTTGCAGGTTTTTATTGCCTGGACGCAGCTGGATTTACACTGTATTTAATAAAACATTAGTAGCCACTAGGGACTGAAATATGTAACATAAGTCTTTTTCAGTAAAATAATTCCATAAATCTACATATGAAGTTATTTTTCTTTTTTTTGCAACTGCCATATATCCATAATTTAATTTAATTATAAATGTAGCCTATGAGTCCTGCTGCTCCATCTTTTGAATTGAATAGAAGTAAAACCTGTGCTTAGTTGATTGTAGATCAATGTTTGCAGTTTGGGAATGTATTGGGTCTCCCAGCTATCTGTCATATTTGAATAAATTGGGGGGTGGGTGGGAGAGACCTAACGGCTCTGAAGATTTGCAAACCCACAACCTTGTGAATGAATGAATGAAGATGCCATATTCTCCAGGTAGACTTAAGAGCTGAATTCTATCCACCCTTTTCATTTGAAGGTAGATTCCTTGCAGCTTTGAAAAAGAAATGGGAAAGTGTGGACCTTCTGTACTCTTCTGGCGAAGAGATTCTTTCTAAGGAATGATCAGATAAGGGACAACTTCTCCCACAGCTGCATACTGGATGGAGCAAAGGGCTTTAGGAAGACCCTTCCTAAGTTATTAAACTGTAAAGATGATAACTCGATCCTAAAGGGAATCAACCCTGAGTGTCCTTGGGAAGTTCCAGTACTTTGGCTACTTAATGAGAAAAGTGGACTCATCCTGATGTGGGAAAGATTGAAGGCAGAAGGAGAAAGGGATGGCAGAGGATGAGATGGTTAGACAATGTCATTGACAAATGAACACAAATTTGGTCAAACTCTGGGAGATAGTGGAGGAGAGGATAGTCTGGCATGCTGTGGTCTAGCAAGTTATGAAGGGTTAAAGGTAAACGTAAAGGTTCCACTCACACATATGTGCTAGTCGTTCCCGACTCTAGGGGGTTGTGCTCATCTCCATTTTTTAGCCGAAGAGCCAGCATTGTCTACTGACGATTCCATGGTCATGTGGCCGGCATGACTAAATGGCAAAGGTGCACGGAGCATTGTTACCTTCACAACAAGGTGGTCCCTATTTTTCTACTTGCATTTTTTAGATGCTTTCGAACTGCTAGGTTGGCAGAAGCTGGGGAAAGTAAC